>BJBW01004760.1:0-121702 GCA_004320125.1 Scolopax mira | reverse complement strand
TGGTTGAGGCACCATCCCTGGAGGTATTCAAGAGAAGAACTGACATGGTGCTTGGGGATATGGATTAGTGTTGGGTTGGTGATGTTTTGGGTGTGGTGTGGTGTGTGTGACAGGTTTTGTTTGTTTGTTTGTTTGTTTTTCCATTGCCTGGATTAGATGATCTTAAAAGATCCCTTCCAACGTAGGTGATTCTGTGAATTATAATATTGGCCTCAGATGGTGTAATTATAGTTAAGTTTTAAAAAAAATAAAGTCCATTTCAGTATTAGTAGAATTCATATATGTTGGTTTCAGCACAGAGGTTGAAGTGAGTCATAACACAAAAATGCCATCTCTATGATACATGGCAAATACTCCCTTCCCCCTTCTACTTCATTTAGAGCACATATTGCTGACTGGGTCGCTGCTGAGAGAGACATTAATTTTCTGCTGTTGCTTCAATAATATGAGACAAGGTGTTTCCCACAGGCTAAGCTATTTTCAACCTCAAGTGCTGCTTATGTGCTCGTACAACTTGAAATATTCTTGAAGGAAAAGTCAAACAGTGCAGTTTTATCATATGGAAGTGTTTCTTGGATCATCGTATAGATGAAATCTTTCGTGGACTCCAAATGAATAATTATGATTTATTTTTACTTGATTCATGACAAATCTGTTGTGTTAATTCTACAGTTTAGATTACTATCTTAACTTTTACTGTAATAAGTTTTATGCATTAATATACAATGCTATATAAATAAATTATAAAGTTTAAGCATGATATAAATTAAAATTCTTCATGCCTTCGGCAAATCCTTTTCTGAAATTTTTTCTTAGCAGATATTTTGTAATCCTGCCTTTTCATTAGAGTTCATAAAGAAAATGCATTTTGACATGCTGAAATCGGATCTATGAGAAGACTGAATAACAATAGCTAAATGGCTGTACCACACTGACAAATACTTTTTGATATTTCTGGTTTTCTACTTGAACATTTATCAAGTGTCTGACCATCTCTAATAGCAGTGGCAGAAAGATATATAAATGCTCAGATTATCAATGCTGTTTCCGTGAGGAACAAAAGTCAGATTTTTTTTTCTTTCCAGAAATCTCATTTCAGCAAAGAAATATTACAGGAGCAAGCGTATTTTCTTAAAGTCTTGGGTTTGTTGGCTTGTTTAAACTACGCTATAAATAATAAAAATACCAGGATATTTTTTTGCATACTGGTGCATAAAGTGTTTACATTTTTATCAACTACAGGAGGACATTTTTTCTCTTAAATGAGCTTTCCTGCTCTTTCTGGTGGTCTGAACTCTTGTAAATGTTTGTAAATTTGGAAGTTTTCTTCACAATGCAAAAAAAATAAAGAAAAAGAATGGTGAGTAACACTAACCAGTCTAAATTAATAAAATTTAAGTGCAAAAGCACTAAATTAACACAGGCCTTAATGACCTCTGATTTGTGTTATGCATAGGGTTCAAGTAGAAAAAAGTAATACAAAGTAAATTTACACAATTTAGGCTTATTGTTTTGCTCTCCTTTGGCTCTGTTTTCAAAATTCTCAGGCAAAGGAGACCGACAGATGCCTGCTTAGAGACCCAGTTGCTTCAAGCTCCTGGAAATTAGATCCACAGTGCATCAATATAAATTATTTTTGCAAAATATTGCACAGTGTGGAATCAGGCTCTATGTCTGGATTTTGGGGTGCTTTTTTTTAGTTTTGGCTTGGTTTGGTTTTTGGTTGCTTGGTTGGCTGGTTTTTTTTGTTTGCTCATTTGTTTGTTTTTTCTGTTTGTTTGTTATTTTCTGTGTGTGTTTTATGCCTAGCTTATATATTACACTTCCCTGGAAAACAAAACCAGCCACTTCAGAATTCCTTCTGACAGGACAGGACAAGTTTAATAACTAAAACAAAATACATACATTTGTTCAAGGTGGTATCTGGGTCTTCAGCTACGTTACCACAGTACCAATGAGGCATGCAGGCAGCTCCCTGATGGTATATTCCCTGACTGCATGAGCTCAGCTCACACAAAAACACAGGCTTTTACTTTGTCTTTTCAGATGGAGCTCAAGAAGCAAAGACAGGGTTATCTCCCAAATGGCACAGTCCCTGATAGCACAGGCTCCGCTCGAAGAACAAAAGAGATACTTTCTCACATTGCCCTTTCCTCGGGTTGACATAGAAAGACTTCCCCAATGTTAAAACCTTCCACAGAATAAGATCAAATGAAAAACAGTCGAAATGGAAAGGGAGAAGGAAAGTCAGAAAGAGAGGGAGAGAAAAAGGAAAAGGGAAAGGAAAAAGGGAAAGGGAAAGGAAAATTGAAAGGAAAGGGGAAAAGGAAAAAAGGGAAAAAGGAAAAAAAAAAAAGGAAAAAAAGGAAAAAAAGGAAAAAAAGGAAAAAAAGGAAAAAAAGGAAAAAAAGGAAAAAAGGAAAAAAGGAAAAAAAGGAAAAAAAGGAAAAAAAGGAAAAAAAGGAAAAAAAAGGAAAAAAAAGGAAAAAAAGGAAAAAAAGGAAAAGGCCTGTATTTTAATAACACCCCTCCAGCTAGAGAAAGGAAAAAAGACACAGCACAGGTCTCCAAAACAGCAGTATGTTTTGTTATTAAACATAATATACTGTATTCAGTTTTGAGCTCCTCACTACAGTGAAGACATTAGGAGCGGGAGTGTGTCCAGAGAAGGGCAATAAAGCTGGTGAGGGGTCTGAAGCACTCTGGTCTTTCTACACCAAAAGGGTTATCAAGCATTGGAACAGGCTACCCAGTGAAGTGGCTAAGTCACCATCCCTGGAGGTATTGAAAAAATGGGTTTAGTGATGGTTTTTGTCAGTGTTAGGTTGATGGTTGGACTCAATGATCTTAAAGGTCCCTTCCAGCCTAGACAATTCTATCATTCTATGATTGCTGCCAGCTCCACTGCCAGCCGAGATTTGTTTTAATTTTTTTCAGAATATGACTTTGTACGGGGTGCGGGTGCCCCGGTTTTGGGGTCGGGCGGTGCCGTGCGGCCCCTGTGGTGAGGGCCCGGGGCTGCCCCGTGCCGNNCTCCAACGGCCCCACCGCAGGGCACAGCTGAGCCCCTCAGCCACGGGCGGGCGCCGCGGGGAAAGCCTGGCTCAGAAAGGGCAAAACGCTGCCCGGCAGCCAGGGCCGAGGGAAACCGGGGGAGAAACAGCCCTGTGAGCTGGAAACTTGGGAAAAGGGGGAGGGGAGAGGTTTCTCACTATCCAAACTATTTGAATTGGCAAAACCAAAAAGAATTCAAAATCAGTTTTTTCCCCAAGTCAAGACCTGGAGGATCAGGCAGGTGGCCTGATTCTGACATCCAGATTCTTTCTCCGCTCCGCTGTTTCCTAGCTGTTGGATTTACTGCTAAGAAGTTTAGACAAAATGAAGCACTAGAACCATGTATTTAGGCTGTCTGAATACAGAAGTAATGGTTCATCCCTTCAAAGCACAAAAATGAAGTCACTTCCATGTCCTGTGACAATTTTATTCCATTTATACTGCATTACAAACTGCTACAGGATTTAAGAATTGGGATCCTGGGACGATATTTTACCAGCTAGGGTACAGCTTATACTGCCCTACTTTTTGCTGATGTCACTCTGTTTCCTTTGCTGATGTGCACGAGGTCATTTAGTTCTGGAAAGATTAAATCAGATGATAATATGAACTAGTCAAACGCCTGGTAAGTCTGTAAGTAGGTTTGCATGGCCTGTCTACAGGGATCTCGGGACCCAGATAGGATAAATTTTCATTCTAATGAATTGGGAATCAGGCACAGTTCATGAACCAGGGTTGCTTATTATTAATTATTGATATTACAGCTCCATATATAGGTACTAGCTAATAAATGAGTTTAATTTTGCAGCATAACTACACTTACCATGAGACACTTCTCCTGTGGCTCAAAGTTCAAATGGAAAGATAGATTAAAGGCTAAGGAAAAAAAGGAGGAGGGAAAAAAAACCACTCAGAGGTGAAAGTACTTACACAAGACCATACTCCAAGGTCAGTGGCAGAAACAAGGAGAGGAACAGCTTTTTTAAGTCTTAGCCCTGAAAGATTCAGACTGAGCCCAAACGTTTTGCTGCACGTGAATGTAAACAGAGACAGAGATCCCTCCCAGCCTCAACATCAGTAAATGTATTCCAACCCTGAGATCTCAAACGCCTTCATACATACCCACAGTTTCTTCAGTTTGCTCCATCTTCCTCTGCTTCCTCCAAATGAGTATGCTCTTGATGGCTTCTTCCAGTAAGCAAGTATTATCCTTCCTCTAAGACAAGACAGGCAAAACAAACACCATTACAGCATAAATAGAAAATAATGCACTTTAGCTGCTCCACTTTCTGTCTCTGTCTATCTGCGCTGGAGAGGTGAAAAAAGCAGGTGTGTTCTGTGTATACTGTTGGTAGTGATGGCCAGAAATCGTCAGAAGACAACAGGCGTATCTGTGTATGTCACATTTCTCTCTTTTCCTTGTAGATCTATCTAGCCTGTTCTAAAACAAGCCCAGCCACATCATTTCATCCCATTGATGGAACTACTGTGGAGTCATAAATTCAATCTGTTACCTTCTAGAGTCAGAGTTTTGCCACTGGCTTTTGTACAAACTGGATCTGGTGTGGAGAAGGATGATTTAGCACATAACATAGTGAATAGCTTTTAACAAGATACTTTATAATTTAATAAAGTGTCTGTGCAATATTTCTAAGTTGACGAGGGCAAACCCTGTTAGGATTGAATTTTTAATTAAAATTGTTACTGCCTCTTTCCCCTTTTGGTGTCAAATAGATCATTTACATTTTAAACATAATTTCCTTTAATATCTAAATAAATGTTCCACTTAATGAAAGTATTTAAGCAACTTTTTAATGAAAAAGTGAAATATAATATATAGGGCTGAGAGTAATTTTCTTGAATTTTAACACACACGTGGAACATGTTATGAACTAAGGAAAATATTTTGAACCTGATGGGCTGTAAATATAACCCTTGGTGTATATTCAAATTTTAATTAATTTTCTTAGTCGTTCTCCATAATGCTAATCGCTGCCTGAAAAAGCTGTAGATGCCTTTGGGCTGGCAGGGGGTGGTGGAGATCATACATTTACATTTCTGAGATGTTAACAAAAACTTCATAGCCAACAGCAATAAATAAAGAACATAAAATATTTCAGTTACTCATTAGAAAGTCTGTTCAGGCTATACTTCTATGTAAAGCAAGTGCCTTTTTTCACTCTATGAATATAAGTAGAAGATTATTCTTTCTTAACATCCTAAAATAAAATAGTAAAGAAATATACACTCTTTCATTGTGTTTCTTATGTTAAAAACTCATGTTTAAGAAATATCACTGCAGTGATTAGAGAAAGAATATGTTATCTACCAAAACAGTTGTATTAAACCACAAGAGTGACTCAGGTATTCAAATGACTTAAATGACTTACATACGTACCAAATCATAGTCAGAGATAACTCAAGTCTTTCTTTTTCTATCCAGAAATTCTTCCTCAGCCAGAACCTACGTAAGCTGTAAAGAAGCATACTATATAGCTGCCTGATTTCTGAAGTGGTATAAGTTTTGGGTTTCTTGTTGTTGTGGGGTTTTTTTCCCCAGCTGATGTCAGATCTTCATTGGACTGTTTCTGTCCAATTACATTTTACAAATTCTTCAGAATTTTATTCTAAAACTATCATTTTTAATGACAAAAAATAACTTGTGGAGGAATCAAGGGGATTTTTTTTTTCCATCAAAGGGTGTATAACATACAAACATTTCTAATAAGCATCATAGTAAGTAGGTTCAATGTGTACTATAACTTAATCTGATGCACACCTTCACCTGATGTGATTTTAGTGATTCAGTGCTTTCTAGCTAGAGTTCACAACCTGTACATTTCACCTAGCTTTTCAGGTTCAGTTCACACAAATATCATGATTCAAGATGAATTACAATGCAAACAAGTTCCACTTCATTTTGAATAGTGTAATACCATCTGGGGACCAATTAAATTGACCTCTACGTGGTAAGGCTAAGACCAGAGATTCCTATTCCTTTGACAGTAAGATAAAGATAGGAATGGTCAAGAATCTTGTTGCCATAAAAATATGCCCTTTGGGCATACATAGGAACACATAATGAATACAGTTCTCAAGAACATCTACATCTTTTAAAAGAGTTAAATATTTTGTTGAATTTTAATAGGTTTTCATGTGGTGAGTACAAAAAGTGGTTTCCCACCTGGGGTTTCCTAGACATCCTAAGCTAAGGGAATTATTCAGTTACCCCCCTCTGGGGTCAGGAGCAAAGCAGTTTGTTTAGCCCACCTCAACATGCTCGCAAAGTGCCACAACTGCCTGGAAAAGTTGTTGTGTCCTTACTTTTCAACACCCAGCTGTGCAAAACTGACTAGCAGGGTTTTCTGGGAACAGATCACACTGTGAATTACATCTTACGTTCTGAGAATAACATGTTTTAGGAAGGGTAAAGAAATGATTGTGGATGTTATGAACTTCTTTATTGACTATTCGGAACTACAGAACAAATGTTGAAAGAAAGAATCAGTAAATGACAAGCAGAACAAAAAGTAAACATGGTTTTAGCACATGTAGGTTGTGACATTTCTCTGATATCTTTCTTTTAAAAAAAATCAAGGACATTTCTTTGATAAGGATTTGCTAGACTAGGAAGAACTATTTAATTTAGGAAAGGAACAAATGAAATGAGAGACAACAATAGCACACATTAAAAAGTGGCATATCGTGTTCAACGGCACTTACAAACAGTTTCTGAAGAGTTAGTCATAGATTCTGACTTAAACATTCTCATTCAGGACCCTAGTACTTAACTCAGCCTGCTAATTTTGTTGATTATATGAAGTAGAGATACTTTCCATACAGAAAAATATCAGAATCTTACTCTGGGAAAAGAAAAAATAAAAAAAAAAAATTACTCTGAGGACTGGAACACGAAAATGGCACGAGATTTCATAGCAAAGTGCAAGGTCATGCATTTGGGGATTAATAACAAGAATTTCCTCCTTCACATGGGAAGTCATTAGTTGGAAATGTCAGAGGAAGAGCAAGATCTAGGTGTATTAGTCAATTATAAGATTACTATGAACCGTCTCTGTGAAGTAGCCATGAAAATGTCAAAAGCAATCCTAGGATTTTTCAGGCAAGGTATTTCACAAAGAAATATGGAAGTATTAATGTCATTGGAGCAGGCACTCCTAATATATCATCTGGAATGCTGCATATAATAGAGGTCCATCATGTTAGAGGAAGATGTATTGAATGTCAGGTATATTTCCGCTGAATGTTAAACCTGGGCTCACTACTACCAATCCTACTTACCACTGCTTTGAAATCCCCAACCAGGCACTGATATCAGCTGTGAGGCTGAATTAGTTATTCCCAGCATCCTCCTCCTCTTGTCCCTTTATGGGGATGGTCCAATTGGATTGTTGTTAACTGCAGACACTGTTCAGACGGTGCCGCATAAGCACAACTGGAATAGGAGCAGAGAAGAGCCACACCGATGACCAACAGAGTACAGAGCTTCTCTTGAAAAATGAGCCTAAAAGATCCTGTGTCAATTAACCTGGAAAACCTGGTGTTGTGATGGGATATATTAAATTAGCTCATTCATTCATTCAAAAGAATGAAATTAACACATTTAGGGCAGAAAATAGAATACATTTCAGCATCTCTGGAAGAGGGAAGAAAGCATATTTTAGATCTGAAAGTGGTCTTCCTTACACATGAGACCTTTCTGTTTTCAAACCCCTCTTTCCACATATATGGTTCCCCCTCCCACCACACAGTCCTAGTGTGCAGACATCAGGCTGCCTTGTAATTTTGAATTTTAAATTCTGACATTTATAAAGCTTTCAGTTGTACAGTTGACTCTATGAAATATGGTAAGAGCTGCATTTTCCAATTGGTGTTAGCTATATCACACTGCATAACAGCTGGCATTAAAATGTCACCATTGTTTTCTTAATTTAGTATCTTCTTCCAGCCTTAAGTCTACTCAAACACTCACACAAAGTAGGTAAATGTGGCTGTAAAACATGAAACTTGTTTTAGGTTTTATCTTTGCACATATTACTTCAAAGGAATAACAGCCTCCCCATGGAAGGATTTTACAGTGTGTAAGTTTAACATTATATTAACTTAAAATGTTTGACTTCTGTAAAAACACCCACCAACCAAAGCATTTGCCACAGTTGGAGAGGTAGATGATGTCTGGGATGTTAAACCAGAAAGCTAACCTTCACGACTGCATGGTATGGCCCAGATAAAAAACTGGGACTGGTGCCAATGTATTTCAGGAAGAATTTAAGTCAAATGACTTAGTATTTACTAACAGCAGCTGTTAAATTTGAATAATTTGCAGTACCTTAAATGAAAGTTAAAAGACTTGAAGTGGGATACTTGTGAACTGCACTGCTTTGGTATACATGTGGCGCTAATTAATCTCTCAAGACAGTTCTGGAGTTTGCACAAGGCATTAAAAAACCTCAGATGAACTGTTTCAGAAGCACTTTTTTACTTCCTCCAAAGTCCCGAACAGGAATTTGGAAGAAACTTTCTTCAGGCCTGCCAACAGTACTGATAGAGATCAATGCTCTAATTGACATGCACAGGTCTTTCCCCCCCTCCCCGCCCCTGGGACCCACCATGATTATATATATAAGAACTATTTTTCATTGCACAATTGTTCTCTTCACTGGAGCAGATACATAATTACCAAAAATTCCTTCCATTAATGACTCACCTCAAAGCATTTAGCAATAGTATTTTTCTGTATTCCATTCCTAGCCGTTATGTCATAAAATGTGCTCTGATTTTCTTCAGTAAACCTGTGAAACTTCAAACCTCTTCCACTATTAATAGTTCTATATTTTTACAAAATTTTTACACTGAAAGGGTTATTCATCATTGGAACAGGCTGCTCGAGGAAGTGGTTGAATCACCATTCCTGGAGGTATTTAAAAGATGGGTAGATGTAGTGCTTAGCAATATAGTTTAGTAATTTCTTTTTGTCAGTGTTACATTGATGGTTGGACTAGGTGATCTGCCAACCTAGGTAATTCTGTGATTCTATGATTTTCTGACTGATGACATTAACTTTACTGCTGATATTAGAGACAAAGGTAATAGGCTTTCTATTCTAAGGGTGAAGTTAGGTCATTTAACTTTCTCATTGATTTTTTTTAAAACTATTTACATTCAAGAAGGATTGTGGACTGTAATAAACAATTTACGCTGTGTAATTAGTTTTAGAATTGTCTATGAGAATATTAGATGAAAGGGGACAGGAATAGTTTAGCTTGTTCTATTGTAGCAGAACGGAAGGTTATGCAGAGTCTTCAAAAACGTACTCCATGCAGTCTAATGTTTTCTTGTACATAATCTCTCCTTCAAAGTAATTAAAGGATATCAGTAAAAAGTTTTAAACTATTTGCATTTTGGACATTTTGTTTAAAGTTATGTAGCATTTTTGGGTCATTAAATGATAGGCCTTGTCTGAGGTTAAAAAATGTGCATGAAGCAGTAACATTCTGATTCTGTTACCCAATCATACTAATTGTAAAACCTATTTCTGTAGACTCTCATTCTGATTCACTGTCATTCAGACAGAAAACTAATGAAGACTGAGAAAAATAGCTCAATTTTTTAAAGGATGTGATCAGACCAACATGTTTTAATGTATCAAAGGCTTGTAAAGGAAAGCATTAAGAGAACAGCATCAAAACAAGTACCTGCATCAAAGACGAAGATTCTAGCAAGGCAAAATGAGAATAAAAAAATAGAACCAAACCAAATTTCCAAATAACTAATTAAAACCAGCCTCCATTTCACAGCTTATTTTAGTTATAGGTTGATTGTTGTAATATCAGATGCACTAAACAAGGAGAGTTTCTTTTTGAAGTGTACTCTTAATGGTTAATTCCACTTGAGCTCAGATAAGGTTCAGCTAGCCACTTTAGAAGATTTCTATTAAATGTCATGCATAATTACATAAAACTTGTAAAAATTTATAATCATCATACTTTTGGATGCTTTCAGGATTCTGGAGAACCTCTCAAGCATTACTAGTCTGCTACTCAGATTTCCTGTTAAGCAGCCAGCTGCCTTGAAATTCAATATAAAAAAATGTTTTTCATTCATTTTCCAAGTAATCAATTTAAACTTGAACAAAAATATTGAATTGACTATGGAAAAATGTGGCTGTTACATTGGTAATTTGGCACGGCCCGTAATTGCGGTTGGTTTTCTTAAATAACATACAGCAGAATTTTCATTTGAGAACAGGTTGGTTGGTTCTACTTTCCATCTGTAGGATTAAGAAAAGCACTGTATCTGATTATTAAGAAAAAAATGTTATTTTCAGAAAAACAAACAACAAGGTGAGCAATGTCATCATTGTGGTAACTCTCAATGGCTGTTTTACAAACCAGTTATTCCAAATTTCTCCTGTGTCCGTATTGATCAACAGCTGGTTCCTCTGGTCTCAGCTGATATGGAATTAATAAGCTGTGTGTATGAATCCTGTTTACATGGCAGAACAAAGGGCGATTGGATGCAGCAAAGGCTGCATTTTAATAGAATTGTAAGGCTCAGTGTCAGAAAAAGAGCTGCTCTAGAAGGCAAAACATACTGTTTTGTCTCAAAATATCTCATCAGGTTCCAACAAATTAGTAATATACTAATGAGTTAATATGTTATTTGGAGAATTGGTAATACAAAGTATTAATAAAATTAAGTATAAAAAAGAAATCCTAACAGTTAGGTGAAGAGGATGGTTTAGCCTGAGTAAAAATTCAGGGTTTATTCAGTATAAGTGATAAGTATGACTAAATCAATGATCTCTTCAGCAACAGAACATCTAAATTTGTCACACTTATATAAGAATTAAATCACTAGTACTGTCAATACACTAAAAACCACAGAAAGACTCATATATTACACAGGGGGAAGAGTGTCCTAATTTTTGAGAGAGGGAGCAATAGACAAGTGTCCTTTTCTTTATTTCTGTGGATATCTCTCTAGTAATTTCCATATTTAAATCTATTTATTTGCTAAATAAAAAACAAGTGCAAATATACAGTTTATGTTGTGCTACAGGTACTTACCATGGCCTTCAAATTGACAAAAAATTGTTCTGAGGGAACATTACACAAGTAAGGCAGTTAGGAGGCATATGCTGGCAATGCAGTTGGGAGTACCTTGTCTTCACCCTTCCTCCTCCTCTATTTTGTCTCTTGAAGATCTTGTATATACTTTTTTGGTCCCCTGCTTTGAGTTAGAAAACATGAGAATGTATACTACTCCTAATATGCAGATTTTCACGCTACCTCACATACTACGAAAAAAAATATTTTAAGAGTTGTATCTGGAAGGGAAAATAATATAGCAGGTGATGTCTCCAATTTTCAATCAGTGACAGTGGTAAACAAAGCTTCCTTTTACATGGAGAAATCTTTTAACTCAAGCATGTTACAGTTTAGCTCTATTCACAAAAAGCCTTGAAATTCATTAATTGGCTACACAAGAAATTGCAGTTCTCACTAAGGTTTTTTTTTCAATTGAAACAGTCTTGATATCCACACAACAAAGATTCTCAGGGTCAAGACTAGACTCAGTTTGTAAGATTACTGGGGAAAAATAAAATTCCTGGCTGTACAGCACATGGCCCTAGCCTAACTGCAGGCCAGGACTTCCTTCAGTTATTCCATACCCAAAGCCACTGTGTGATGGGGGCTGCACTGCAGCCTGCTGGGAGCCCAAAGAGAAGGCAGGTACCCAGAGCTGTGAGCCAGCTCAGGAACAGATCCAACATCTCAGCCCCTCATTCAAGTAATCTGATTGGGCTCTCTGCTGCTGCCACCTAAAATCATCCCAAAGTACATGTCCAAACACTTAGCCAAGTTTTCAGTTATCTTCAGCTACACGTGCAATATTTTTTTAATTCCACCCCCCCATGTTTCTTTGCCTCAAAGGTTGTCATACCCAGCTGCTGTGCAGTGATGCATTCAGCAGGAGTGCTCCTTGTGTGCTCAGTACTTCAGGTTGAATGCCCGGGGATTGTCAACTTCCAAACCCTTAAAATACGAGATCAGGATCAGTTCTGATTTCTGTTTCACCAGAATGCCTCCCTTGACTTCAGGAATGTAATCACGTACAGAAACTGATCTTCTGTATCACTATAACACATTATCTGATAAACAACTCAAAACAGTGCAAATGGAAACCCCAGTAAAAACACGGGGTTAGCGAGTTAGATCATCTCACAGACTGTACTGAGTTATTGCTGTCCCCAAGGACCGGTTCTCCCTGCCCACCGCTCTTCTCCCTTTTCACTCTCAGATATAGGATGCGGCTATTCCACAGATTTGTCTTAAAATTATGGTAATCTGTCACCTGATTCTGATTATATGAAGTGCCACATGTGAGCAGCTATTACACAAGGAAAGACAGCTACCAGCTAGCAATGCGTTTTTCAGGAGAAAAGTTAGCTTTAGAAAATATTGTACTCTAACAAAAGACTTATGCTGAAAAGAATCTTAAATGCCCTACTAGCTTTAGCAGAGCAAGAAGGATATCCGAACATTTCCCTGTGTACTTTTGCTTTTTGTGCCCTAGGATATACCAGGCAACCTACTTCTTACACTTTACCAGCTTATTTAGAGAAGTATAATATATCAGCAAGTAAATGCAGCGTCTTCCAAAGACTGATATTGTGCAATGATAGGCAAATTGCAATCACAGTATGTCACTTTCTTGTATGATATTATTCTGCATAACGATGAACATACTCCCCGATGTCAGCTACAATGTACAGGGAACTGCACTTTCCTTTGAACATCTGCTGACAACTAAAACATTGAATGGAAGCACAAAGCACTTACTGTTGCAGGTTGAAACTAGTCAAACAAATCAAATGCAAATTGAATATTTCTTGTAATTCTCCCTCCTTTCAATATTCAAATGTAGGGGGTGGGATACAAAGGGGATTAATTTAGATGAATGCTTTTTCTTTTTTTTAAAAATGAAATATTCTTTTTCCTGAAGTGGTCTCCCAAGTCACTCAAGTGTTGTTGAAACAGAGATGTCAAAAACTTCTGACAATACATTTCTAATATGTATTTCACCCTCTTCCTGAACCTTTGACTTTCCACCTAATTATGAAAAAGATAAGGTCGTTTTGTTTCAATTTCTGTTAGAGGCAGCTCAGCAGCAGTGCAAGAGGAATACAGCTGTCTGCGAACCATAATGCCTAAGACTGACTCCTGATCAGTTCAGAAGAATTCAGAAAAGAAAAAGGTACTAGGTGCTGCAATCTTCTTTCAACATAATGAGACAGTCCTCTGCCATGATTTGACTTTGGACATTTTGTTTATCAAAATAATCATTTGTACCTTGTTTACTATTTCAACACTGTTTGAAATGTAGAGACATCAGAAAGAAATGGTGAGCAGAAAGCACAGATAAAAGGAAAAAAACCTAAAACTCTTCACTTGAAAAATCTAGTACTAGAATTACTTAGATAACTTAGATAACAATTTACAAACTATACACAGACGAATTGTTCTTCTCTATTGACAAGTCAGTGTTGCTGGAAGATTGTATTTTGTCAAAATGCACTCATTCTAAAGAAAAAAAAAAGAGAGAAAAAACTAATGTCTCTCATTTTATATAAGCATTATAACATTTCATTTTATATAAGACTGAAATATTTAATTTTACTTGTATCAATTTGATGGTTTGCATTTGATTATAACTACTAACTATTATTATAGTTTAAATTTAGTGTCATATTCTATCATATTGGAAAAGTCGTGAAGAAATTAAATAATTTTATTGGAACAAAATGCTGACACCAGTACAAAATATCAACACCAATATTATTTCACTGTGTTTTCAAATCATTTGTGTAGTCGTCCTTCCAATTGATGCACCTTAGAAGACTGAATAATATATTTGCAGATTTAGCAAGTAAAAGTAGTAATTACCTTGAATTTGCTTAGAGACATCAGCTTCAACAAAGAAATAGAACCCAAATCTCCACAAAATGTTGCCTATGATACTCTTGAAACTTACCTGACTAATCTAGCTTTCTAGTGTATGCAAGAGTTACAACACAGCTTTATATGAAATGGCACAGGATTCAGTTTTGCTTACAAAATGAGAGAACTATCAATATTACACAATCATAGAGATTATAACTAGAGATGTACACTACCTCATTTCCAAAATTTCAGCTTAAAAAATAAAGGGCTCTGAAATATTTGGCATTACAGATTCCTAGATTTAGCTCGTTCAGATTACATTCTTCTTTTCCATCTGCTTCACCAGAACTGCTAATTATTACATAAAACCTTGTCTGTAAAAAACACTGTGTTGAATAGGTTTATATATCAAAACATGGAAAAATAACAATAATTTAAAAACCCAAACATGAAAAACAACAGTGTTAATACTGAAGTTTGTCTTACAATTTTAGGATTGCTAAACATGAAAAACAACAGTGTTAATACTGAAGTTTGTCTTACAATTTTAGGATTGCTAAGTTTAGACAATCGTGAGGTCAGTATTCAAGTATGAGTATATATAAATATGATCAATGACCTGTAACATCCATGAACCCTTGAGTGTAGCCATGTTTCTTAAACCTTTTGTGCCATTTAATCTGCCTGAGCTCTTCTGCAAAGATTTCCCCTGACAGACTGGTAACAAAAGAAACAATGGCCTTTCCCTAAATAAAAAAAAAAAAAAAAAAAAAAAAAGATGTAGCTTTGGGCAGTCTGCCTTTACAAGCGCCAACAAGATTTCTTTCAAAAGCACCTGCTGTTACATATCAACCCCAGCCTGCAAAGGACAGCAACAATGACAGCATTCTTTTTTCTGCTGTGAAAAATCAGAGTCATGAATTGTATAGTGATGGCTTTAATTTATGACACGTAAACAAGTCTAGGTTTCCTTAACCTTCAAAATCATGAATCATAAACATTACCAAAGAAGGTAAGGGGGAACAAGCCATTTCAATAGAAATGAATTCACAAAACATTTTTTTATAGAAATGTTTGCTGCTTTTCCAGTGCACATAACTGAGTTTGAAGCTGCAGATTATACTCCCACATGCAGAAAGCACAGATTAGCAGCCATTAACGTCTTTGCTGCTTTCGTGTTTGTCCAGGTCCATTGAGTTTGCTTTTATGTAGGGACAAAACTAATGTGACTTTAAGGGGAGCAAAGTGCCATCACCATGGCTGCATTTTAACAATGCCAATTCCCATGACAGAATGTCTGAAAAGGAACTCTTGGTGAGAACATAAGGATTCACCAGCACTATGCTGGCAGAGCTAATATTATTACTGGAGCTATCAAAGAAACTTTCAAGATTTTCTTTCTTTAAAAAGCTGTCCTAATGGGGTCTTCCATCTTTTTGTTTGATTGGGACTGAGATTCTCATCAACTTTGTCCTGTGTTAGGAATGACCAGAAACTTGTATCACAGACTGATGTAGGAGTATCCTGATAACCACAATCTGCCTTACAGGGATTTTGAGGTGCAGAACAAAAATTGTGTAGTAACTGAGACCAGATGAGTAAAGTATTCCCAAACCAAAAGCCTGACATTTAAATGCCCAATTGTTCTGTTTTCCTTATCAGCCTTTAGTGCCTGCATCTCAAGTATAAACTGAAGGACACTGAGGAGCTGCAGTTGTTCTGCTGTTGGTGCCTGCAGTTGAGCTGCTGACACCAAGACTGCAGCAGAATCCAGATGTTGGGATACTAGTTTGGATCCCTGATTTTTTACATAGACATTTTTCTCTTATTCCTTTGTGTATTCAGAGAGCTGTATGTATTAGCCTGTTTTTCAATGGACTCCTCTTCTAATTTCTCACTGGAGATATTTCTTAGTTTCCCATTTTAATTGGAACACTGTTGGTCCAATTTTTTTCCCCTCATTCATACTCACACCACTTAGAAAGTAAGCATATGCAGCAGTCTCTTAAGAGTTTAAACATTTCTTTGTCCTTTTTGTTTGTGAATGACACGGAAGCTGTCTACTAAAGCATGAGACTGTTTCAGTGCAGAATTTAGCAGATGCTTTACTTGCCATGAAATAACCTCAGTGAAAGAGCAAAAAAAGAAGAACAGTGGGCATGGATACCCAGGCAAAATGTTAGGCAACTCTGATCTCAGAGCTGAACAAGTTACTCGTTTGATTACTGCCTTAAGGAGTTTCTTCAAGAGTCACAAGTTTTCCACAGTTTAGATGGCAGAGGGGCAGAGCAGAGAAGGGAGAGCAAAGAAGTCATTATTAGACTCTTTCTAATAGTGTTGCTAAGTGTCATGGCTGAGGTAACCACCACCTAGACCATAGGGACTTCTAGGCTGGAACAAAACAGTGGTCCATTAATCCAGTATAGCATTTCTGGTAGTACATAACCCTGTAAAGTATAACTTCCCCATAATGCTTTTAAGGTTTGCATTCCATGGACAGTAATTTCATCTTGATCCCAGCTCCCAATAAATTTATTCTCTGAAGCAGGAAAATTTGCTAATATGAATTAGGCACTGAAGCCACAAATGTTAATCTGACTTTATTTTCTTAATTTAGATGTGGTTTTAGTTCCTCTACACTCTTACAGTATGCAAGGAGAAGCTGACAGATTCACTGCTCACTCATTATTTGTACTTTCAAGCCTATCTTGAGAATTTTAGAAGATTCTAATCTTTCATTATATCTAACGAAAGCCCTATAACTTCAGAGTTATTTGTTTAGCCTTTTTATCTGTCTATTTCCTTCTTGGCAATAGGAATTATAGTAATAGTAAAATAATACATTTATAAAAACTACATGCATTTTAATATGGTAACATATTCTTTCAAAAGAATAATGTTTTTGAAAATTCCCTCCTGTATCATCAGAAGACACAAAATGGATGACCTGCACACTTTTTTTCTCTGCTTCTGTAAATATTAGCACTGTTCCTGAAAATCTGTGGATTTTTTGTCTATGTTTTCTTTCACTTCCTAGTTGCCTGTGTCTGGGATTTTTAGAGAAAAGCACACAGATAAAAGTATAGCTTTGGCTGAACAGCTACAAACTTTAAAGAAAGCTAGCTCACAGGCTGATACTTCAGAGTGATTATAAGTAAATACAGAATTACACATGTTGAACTACGGGGTTGTTTTCTTTTCTAGAGCTAGTGCTGAAATACATAAATCTTAATCCTTAACAGCAAGCATCTCAATAAAAGTGTTTTGAGTGCCCTGATAACTTTAAAAGCACTTTGGAATGTAAAGGGATTCTTTTTGTTTTCTTTTATGAAGAAGAAGTAGTAACTACAAGACAGCAACTATTCAGAGCAGTTCAAGTTATATCATTTAAGCCAATGTAAATTTAAATGAATTGGTTCCCAATAATACATCAGCAATATTGAAATACATCTGTCAGTTTAAATATTTAAAATTTAGATTGTGTGCCTGCATAGAAAATAAGGCAAATAGGAGTTATTGTTTACCTTGTATGTTGTCTTCATAGCTTTGGGCATAATACAAAGCAGCATTTGCTCAGATAGGTCTTTATTTTCAAAAGATGAAAGCATGAATATTGCCTACATTTCGTTGTCCTCTGTAAAAAAAGAGAAAGATCATTTTAATCCTTTTATTTGTGAATGAATACTTCAACAGAAAAATCGTTCTTGCATTAGGTCTTGTTTTTCCAAATCAACAGAAAGATTTTCTAACAATAAAAGGGAAAGTGATGTATAAAACATATTCAATGTTTAGAATGCTCTGGTATTGTGAAAGACTGAAATATAAATCTTCAAAGTACTCAAGGGACAAGTTTCAGTAATGGATCATTTTGCTATATCAAAGAACAATTAACTTATTCATTAAAAATTTAGAAACGTCTAATTTTATTCGTGAACATATCTAACACTTATTAATTAACTTTCTCACTTGAGAAAAAAACTATTCAAGTATAAGCTTAAGTGTTTCCTTACATACTTACATCTCTGAAGTCATTCTAATGTAAGCAGGTGGTTTCATAACAAGAAATATTATCTTAGCTAGTGAAAATTATTTTTCAAAAGAATGACATGGAAGTACTTAGCATATTCGGGGTTAATTATCTCTAAAAATATCAAGAGTTTAGCAAGAAAAAAAGTCTGTGCAATTTATTTTGACTTGTATGTTAAGACTGTAGTCCCTAGACCAGAACATTCATTTGCTTAGTGTGTTCAAGTTAGAATTTTAACTTCATGACCCAAGTTCATCTGAGCAAGTCAGAAAACATTACTTTTCCTCGCTAATGTAGCCTCACAGTTCAGCATTAGCACAAGACTATACTTGCCACCAGAGACAGTAAACAGTGGAAAAGTAAGCTGTTACATACTGGAGATTTACTTGAGTTTCCATTTGGTCCCTAAATCTTTCACAGTCACTTCAACATCTGTCAGATCTTCTCTGGAAATACTCCTTATCCCCATGGTGTCCATCTTTTCTATAAGTAGTTCTTCCCAGGGTTATAGCGAAATGCAATTTATAAGCCTGATATTTAATTGAGACTGACTGTTGTTTAGTCTGCTGTGGTTTGCATGTCAAATCTTAAGCTAAAGATTTGTATTTGCTAATAATTTGTGTTTGAATTTGTATTTGAATGTATGTATTTCCTTACTCACCAGGAAAATTTACCTAGAGAAAGGTTGTTGGTATAGTAATATATACTTCTGGAGACACTTTATAGCATTGTGTACCATTTTTTTGTCTCTGCTAGTTACTTTGCATTGGCTGTGTCACTACAGCTTCTGGGATTCTACACAATAAATATGACTACTGAACCATAGAATGGTTTGGGTTGAAAGGAACCTTAAAGATCATTGACTTCCAACCCTCCTGCCATGGCAGGGACATCTCCCACTAGACTAGGTTGCTCAAAGCCCCATCCAGCCTGGTCTACTGAACTGATATTCATGAAGAAGGACTTGGGGTTTTTTGATTCACGGGTCCAGTCTGCTGCCTGTACCAGTGAGGTAACATTACCAATAAGAGGTAACATTCACATGGAGGAGACAGGAACTATGTAACCTATCTTGCTATTTCACCTACCTTGTCTGTGAGGCATTTCTGTCCCACATGCCTGATGGATGCAAACACTTTTCAGTGTATCACCATTTTTTAAAAAAAACGTACTTCATAGTATGGATTAGGATATATATAGCTTAGAATTAATAGACAAAATATGTGTTTCCCACTATGTTATGGGCCACATTCTGTCATGACCTCTGGTTGAGGACTGATTCCAGTTGAATTAGAAAGGATACAAGCTGCAGCAGAATGTGATAGAGCAAAGTCCCACAAGTTCTGACATTTGGTCATTTGTACTAAGCCTCAGGGGGATGCTGATCACAGCATTGCATGAATTTTATCCTGCCCTAAACAAAGAGTCCTTACAGGAAGCACAGATTTAAAAAAAAAAAAAAAAAAAAGAAAGAAAGAGGAAAGAGAAACCAACAAAGGAAAATAACTGAAGTATGTTTGGGAAGGACTTCAAAACACAACAAACTAATGACATTGCTGTCATGCTCTGGCAATCCAATTTGATCGAAATAGCATTCACAATCAGGACGCTTGAACAGACACAAAGCTTTTTTTTTTTACTAGGTGGATTCCATGTATAACAGTATTTGCCTAAGTCTAGAGAATGAAATAGAAGTGGAAATATGATTAATGATAACAATCATAAAGCCTACCATCTCTTCTAGCACCTAATATTGACACTGTGACTTTTAAACCAAATTTGTAATACTTAAGAATGATCCAACAGTTTTTTCATTTACTTGATCAGAACTGGAAAAAAAATATTATTTGGGTGTAGTTGAATTCAGTCCTCTACTTTAAAATATGTTCCTATTAGACACAGAACATACTTGCTGCACATTAAAGTGTTTTTGCAAAACTTCATAATAGCAAGGCTCTCAGTCTGCATCTGAGCTGGCAGAAGTACATCATTTCCAAAACCCAATAGTCAGTTGTGTGACAGGATATCTTAGCAGTGTCTTAGGCACTCTGTTATGTTTTATCTGTTGCAAGTTTTTCATTTGGACAAAGAACTGCTATGATGAAAATTATATCTTGTGTATTTTTTCTTCATTTACTCAAGAACTGGTTTTCAACAATTACAAAAGACCAAAGGAACACTTGATCTGGTACATCCTCTGTCACAAAACCACTCCTTTCTACCTTGCAAAGATTGTGAAGCAGTTAGAAGAATGAGAGTTCGTTGCTGAGAAGTCTTGACTTGCATGTAATGAGGCTTTTATGTACCATGTGTAAAAGAAAGTATTTCTGGACTATTTCTCTAACTATGGATTTACTGAACCAATTCAGCATGAGGCAACTTGTTTTTTCTTTTTCGTACAGAATTTAATAGCTCTATTTTTATATATTTTTTTTAATTGGTAGCATTTATACCTACCTTGGACATGATGGTTAAAGTTTTGGAAACAGAATGTCAAGAATGTCAACAGTCTATGGGTGTAAACTCTCTAAGAACTTTTTGACATCACTTCCTTTGGCTATAGTACCACCGTGAGTAGCTACCGCTACACAGCCCCTTGCTTTCTACTGGTCTGCTGCTAGATGCTACCTCCTCAGAATGTGAAATTATGTTTATTAATCCATTTCAGTGAAAATTAGTTGAGCTAGTTTATGATACTTACACTGTAGGACTGTTATTCTGAAACAGGTTAACAAATGAACACAAGAGCATCTCAGCTGAAAAATTTGAATAGACTGTCACAAGCAGCAGGATGAGGTTAGGTCTGGTTAGATGAAGAGATCTCTCCAGAGGGAACAGGTAGAAAATACCACTCAGTCAAGCCCTTCGGCCAAAATTAACTCTTAATTTTCTCTAGTTCTCCTTCAGTCAAAAAAAACCAAGAGGAGAATAGGGGAATGCAGAGAAATCTGAAATTGTGCAGAATTGTTCTATTCATATGTATAAGCCAATAACATGTTAAAGAACAGATTTAAAGATAATTTTGAATTCTTCCTTGCAATATGAAAAATGTGAAATTAAAAAGATCCTTAATTATGATGATCAGTGATCTATTTAAGGCCCACAGAGAGTAGCAGTTCCTTTTAGCTCAACCAGGTACAAGGCATCACTGCTATGAAAGAAAAAAGGCTTAAAACCACAAAAAGTACTACAGTGAAGTGCAAGGAGACATGAGCAGATAAATATACCTCCCTAGAAGGAACACTATTGATTTTTATAGTGTTTTTTCTACAGGGATTTTTTTATTCAGTCCTGGCAGCCATTCAAAATCTGCATTTAAACAAAATTTTTTAAAGTGATGATCCTGATCCATTTTTTCAATGTCAGGAAATAAAAGTGTATTCCTAATGAAAAAGGCACTCTAGACATAAAATATTTAACAGCTTCATGCTAGAATACTTACTCGTTAAAAAAATGGGGTGGGGGTGCAGAGGACACTTACATTTGTTTTTGTATACCAGTGCCAACAAGCAATTCAGCCAAGAGGAGATTTAAAATCACTACTCCACCACATCTTTTATTGACGATGATGTTTGAAAATTATTGATGACTCAAGGTGCAAAGACAGTTTCAAGATTCCAGTTTCCAGCTCATATGATGAGAATGTCACCACAAAGATGTCTGTCATTGATTTCCCCCACGCCGTGCTTCCTCCTCCTTCCCCAGGAACTATTTACCTGTTAGTGGGTCTTGCTGTATGTCATGTACTAAACAAACAACGATGCTAGGTGGTTATAACTGTAGAACTCTATTATTAAAACTAATCCTTTCTCTCCTCATCAAAAGTTTACACACTGTAAAGACTTTTCCAAATTCTTCAGTGTTGATTTTTATGCTAGAGAATAAAAAAGGACAGTGAAACAAAATATTCCAGGCTCTCATGCCTCCCTTCTTTCTGCCTGTACTTTGTAAACGTCTGCTCTGTTTGCTTGTTGAGCAATTTGGCAAGAGTTTTGAAGCTCAGAATCACATCACATTTGTCCAAATGTTTCAAAAAGATACAGTTACTGCACCAGACTATACTATAGCAATTTTAAACACTTGAATTAAATTTAATTACCCCAAGAATGCTTGCATGGTGGTAGAGATAACAACTGCCATCATAGGAGAGACACTGAGGATGGCTGCTGGGAATGTTGTGAAGGAGAGAAGGAACCCTTTCCCAAGAGCAGCAGTCACTACCCTGTCAAATTTATAGTGTCTCATGCATACACCTCTTCCCCTCTTTTATCTTAATTGTTGTTCTCCCCATTCCCCCCCACCTCTCTCCCTCCCTTCCTTCTTTCCTTTTTCTCTCTCTCCCTCCCTCTCATTCATGTGCAAACAGCATGGGAGCTTCAGGTATTTAAGGAGACTGCAGTCAGGAAAAGAAGGGAAAAGAGGAGGTCTCCTGAAGTAGACCTTTGAATTAGTTCTTCGAAATAAGATTAGTGAAGGGGTTGCAAGCTATATTAGGAATAGGTTAGTGTGGGGGGAGAACAAACAAACAAAAACAGACTTCTCACCCTTTAAAATTCCCTTTAAGTCTTCTGATTCTCATCATTTCCTCACAGCCTCTGCCAATGCTTCTTTCTCCATTTTTCCCAACTATGTGCCCTCTTGTCCTACTACCCTGAACGTCTCCACCCTCTCCCTTACCATTATATACCACTGCTGTTAAATTTATTTTATACATACTGTTGAATGCCTCGAGCTGCCTCTTTAGGGATCTGTCATCAAGAGAGGACTGTGTTTAAAGCAGAGAGTTTTGCTGCTGCTACCACCTAACCTCAATGCAAGACAGATCATATTATCGTTTTCCTAATTTCCTGCCCTACACTCCCTTAACTAGGAACTTCTTTTTTATATCACTAATCTAGAATGCTGTATAAACAACTCTGTGTATGTGTATAAGGGACAATGAATTATGCCACGCTGAAAAAGCAAGAAAAGAGTCATAACTAGTATTTAATCAAAACAAACCCCATTTCCATACAAACCAGTTCCTGTATTACTGTTAAGGAACTGAGTGGTCAGTGAACTTTTTGCCTGTTAGGAATCTGTGTATATGGAGAGTTAGTTGTGCTTTTTGAGTTGAATTCTACTGAAATTGGGAGATGGGGAAGTGACATAGCATGGAGGAAAGAAGAAAAAGAATTCCCACAAGACAGCAGTGTCATGTTTCCAATTGCAGTATCAAATCTACCTTGCAATGACACTTGCCCCTTGAAAAACCTCTCTAAGGAATTTAAACGCATCCATCCCACTGAAAAAAGCTTCAGCCTGAAATACACTATGACATTCAATCCAAGTACATTAAAAACCAATCCATACTGTAAAAATGTTATGAACAACAACAGCAGCAGCCATAAAAAAAACCCCAAACCAAACAAACCTAAAGATTGTAGCTTCCTTAGAGGTATGTATATTTAAAAATAGTTTGGGATATATTTCTCATTACAGTATTACTTACTGTGATATCAAAAATCTCGCTAGTAGGTTTTTTCCAAGATTAGCATCTTTATCATGCCTACATTGTTTTAACTGTATGAAGTCAGAAAACAATTTCAGTTGCAAATAGCAGCAGTAGGGAGATGTTAAGTACAGGCAAGGCCTTGGTTTTTATTGACTTCAATTTTTTCTTGATTAGGGACTCAGAGTTTTTTGTACCTACTTAAAAAAAGAAAGATACATTAACAGATATTCATGCACACAATTTGACAATAGAGCTAAAATCCTTATTTCACAATAGCAAAATACTGTCAAATTATACACATCTTTCCCCAGGAGACTTAGAGTTGCAAAGAAATGGCAAAGAAGAGAATTATTCATGGCATATTTTACAGAATACATTCTTAAGCCTGACAGCAAGCTATGGTCGTTTTATTTTCCTTGAATGCCTTCCTGGAGCACAGCACAGTGGGAGATGGGACCTAAATTGTTCAGTGTCGCCTTGGCAGACAGTGCTGACAACGTGATCTTTCTCAGTGGACAGTGATTTTTATGCTATGTAATCTAATAGCAACAGCAGGCACAATAACAGTAGATTTTCTTTCTGGCATAGGGCAAAAAAAAAGACAGTTTGTACTAGTGATGTCTGAAATACCAATACCATTAGGTCATTAAAAAGAAATAATAAAAACATATGCAAAAAAATTCCAGACCTCAGATAATGAAATAATCTTTAAACTGCTTGGTGAGGATAGAAGCTAAAGGTAACATTGTGGACTATTATTATTAGACTGATTCCTAAGAGACATGAATATGATGTCATAGTAATTACCCATATAAATATATTAAATATAATAAAAAGATGGTTCGTTGTTGCAAGCAACTCAAAGATTATAGTCTACATCAATAACAGTGCTTTCTGAGGAAGAGCTTTGAAAATATATGTACTAATGAGTATGCTTAAATCAAACCTGGAATTAAAAATTATTCAGGAATTCCTTGAGTTATTCCCTAAGTTACTCCCTGAAAAAATGTTATGAATATATAAAATCTCTCATATCAAGAATGTAATCCTGATAGTATAAAAAAAATGGGGAGCATAGGATATAGAAATAGCAGAAATGTAGTATGAAAATTACAAGATGAAGTGTTATCAAAGGATACTAAACCTGCCAAGGATTTATTTAGCACCTATTACTTTCCTTGTTAACAGGACCTTTGATGAGTGCACTCGCTGTGTTATTTCTCTGGTGCTCTGGACTACACATCCAGACTTACCCAGTGTTACATCACTGGGGGTACCTAACTAATTAAGTCACACATGCACTACCTCAAGGATAGTGCCTGGGTGTCCTTATAAAATACAAAGCTAAGAAGCATTCCTTTTATTGTAAGTAAAGTTAATAAAATCCCAAAAGGCTTTCTCAGTGCTCCAGCTGGAAGTTCCTCCTTGAGCTGAAACAGTGGAAGCAGCTGAGTCTAGATAAGTTCCGAATCTTAAAAACAGTTCAGTTACACTCATGAGAGGGGAAAACAAGGGGTTCTGGAGGCATGGGAGCAACCCCATTTATGCTTCTTCTTTGAAGCTTAAGATGTGTTAAGGGAATATAGCTGGTGACTTTGCTGCCTGTATTCTCTTGGCTAACTATTACAGAGATGAGAAATTCCAGAACTATTTTTTTAGTTACTGCTTACTGTTGCTTGACTTGATTTGTCTGCCTGTGTGACCATAGCATTCTTAAAGCTATTTAGGACTTACAAAGAACTATAGAACAAACAAAAATAAAATTAAAAGTTTGAGGTTTGGGTTGCATTTTACTGAGAAAAAGTCTACACTGGGAAATCACCTGCTTCACAACAGACAGAACTTAGATCTTAAAGACAAGGGGAAAAAAGTTATAAAAACATATGTCCTTATCAGAAGATTGAAAGCCAACATATAAAAAATACCATTTTGCACTACCAGGAAATCATGCTTCATTTTAGTCTTTGAGTGATAATAATCTAGATTGCCACTGAGTAACTCCCTTCCAAATGAGAGAAGTCTCCTATTAACCTATATACCTATTAACCTAATATTAACCTATTAACCTATAACCCTAACCTTACTTTTTTTTTTAGGTCAGCTCTTCTGAAAATACCGGAATGACATCAAAGAATAAAGGCTAAGAAAGATACATTTGCACACCGAAGTAAGTAAATTACTCTGTTATTGATAGTCCAAAAGGTAAAAATCATTTTGTAGGATGCCTTTTGATCATTAATGGGCAGACACATGTTAAAAACAAGCTGCCTTCCTTCTGGCAGTGTTAGAGAGACAGGAGAACGTCCAGGTAGTATAGTTTGATACTTGCATTAAAGACTCACCAAAACAGTGCTTAACAGGAAACGAATCTTTATGCTTTTTAATCTCTTAGTCTTAAACAAACATAATTGAAATCTTCTGTCTGGAATACAAACAGACCATGTTTTACCTCAGTAAGCAGACATGATTACTGCTGCTCTGTCGAAGCCCTGTTGCTTAACTGTCTTGGGCTTTCAAATCAAATTACACATCCTCTCCCTCCACTGCACTGAAAGACAATAAAATAAACAAGGCAGTCACAAAACACACTCTCATTTTTTCCCCATTGGTCTGGCAGAATCCAAAAGAGGATGAGGTTGAAAAAGAGAGTGGATAAATCCCCTCTGGACCCTCTGTATTAAATAAAGCAAGCTAACAGAGAGAAAAGTGATCACTTTAAAGCAGAGATGAACTTCTCACAGGAAGTTTGATAAATTGACATCATTCCAGGCAATTTGAGGTAATACAATCTTCATGTCTGAACAGTGTAATTACTAGATATGTTTCCAGCATTCAGGAACACTCTGTATCAATCATAATGAACAGTTTTAGCAACCATTTCTTTCAGGGGAAAAAAAAAAAAAAAAGAGGAAGAGTTAAAAAAAAAAAAGACAGAAAGCATAAGACAGGAGGGGAAACAGTAAACATTGATTTAGGGTTTTTTTTAATGGTAAACAAAATAACACAGCTGAAGGAAACATATGCCACCTCAGTTTGAGGCGATGAAGAGAAGACCTGATGCAGGTAAGATGGTCTAAGTATAGGGATAGCCTAAAAGATGGCTGTGCTCCTGTAAAATCTAACCTCATTTCCTCAGTGAATCTGCAGCACTTTTGATGCTGTCAGTATGATCCTCAACTATTTCTCCTATCAATCTCTGTAACTCCCAGGCTTGACACACGGACATTTTGCCCAGTGACATGTGGTGTAACAGTAGTTACCATTTTCAAGGGAGGTGTGGTGATATGAGAAGAGTAGAAAAACAAAGAACTAGCTGAAATAAACTCCACAGTCCAAGTATGAGAAATTAATTTCTGCCACCTACTCCAAAGAGAAGGATAAGGCTGCCTGTTGAGTACAGCTGCAATAAATGAAAATAGCTTAGCTGTTGGGCTTTTTTTTCCCTTGCTCATGCAGGAAAAGTTTTCCCCCCTGACATGCTAGATTAATTCCCAGCAGCATGTTTTCAAATAACTTTTCTTTATTCAGTTCCATATGGGGGGCATTAGGTTAATTTTTCAAGCTACATGTAGGGCTGCAATTATTATTTTTTCATTTATAATGGCATTTATCAAAGTGGCAAGAACCGCTACTAAAACATGTACTAATTGACTTTTCTATATTTATAATGTCAGATAAGAGGCAAGCAACAAAAAATGAATGACTGTTTCATATGGTCCATGAAGAATATATTTGCAGGTAGACAAACCATTGGAATTTCTCTGAATATTACATTGGTGAGTAATAAATAGATGCTGTACAGCTCTTCAAAATGCTGTCTGGACTGAGCTCCAGCTGTTTTAATTTCTTAAAAAATGTAACAGGTCTAAAGTTCTTGGTTCTTCCCATTGCAAATTCACAATGGTCCACTTTATTCAGCCCTGCTACTTTGCATAGTATATGCAGAAGCTGGATATCAGCTTGGCTATACCTATAATTAAAAAAAAAATTACTTTTCAAAATTAATCACTTATGAAGACAACAGTACACCATGTGAGGGCCACTGGTTGTTATATTGACAGGGATTTTTTCCTTAGGTTGCTCTAAATGGAAAGTTATTTAGCTCATAAACAAACCATGAATACATGTCTTGAGAAATATGTCTCATCCCTCCATTAAAGACAAAGAAAAAGAGAACATAAGCACCGCAGTTCTGCATTTAGTTTTAAATTCCAAGGTGTACTCTAAAAAGGATTGTAACATATTCTTATGATCAGGATATTATAAAACCGAAATCTAATGCCCAAGTTAGGATTTTTTTCACACCTGCAGCTAGTAACTATGCAACTTTTAGGTCCCAATTAAAAAAGGAATGGTATTACTGAATTCAGGGTAGATAGCATTAATCTTACTCAGAATAATAAGTAATCATTTGCAACCAACCAGAACAGGTGGAAGGGATGCCCTTTTTTGACTGTTATTTTTTCTAATGAGTCTTGTCATCTCTTAAGGAATCAGACAGACATCACTTTGATTTCTGCAGAACTCCTTTTGCAAGCAGGACAGTAAGGAGGCTTTCTATTGTATAAAGTTATGCTTTTAGTGCAAACTAATCTGAAGAAACCCTTACTCAATAAAGTGATTGTATACTTATTCTTAGGCATAAATACTTGGCATAAGAATAAGACTCATCCTTTACTGCAACCTTAAATTTATTATCCAAATGAAATTTTTTTATGCTGGTTACAAAAAGACAATAATGAAGAAGCCCAAAGCTGTGGACAAGCTTAAAAGATGGTGAAAGGTGCTGCTACTACAGACAGCAGAACTTTGGCTACATGATGGGAGATGAAGCATTGCTTCATTTAAACATCCAATATGGAATTATTTTTTTTAAAAAAAAAAGACAAAAACAAAATAAAAACAAACATTAAAAGAAAAAAAAAAGTAGAGAGATATCTCTGGACATGGCTGTGGCTTCACATACTCACTGAGCTTCATGTTAGTCTACTGTTGGGCTCCAGCAGAAAGGTATATAGCAGAAGGCATGGCCAGAGTAAAAAGTTGTCTTCACATTTGCCTACATCATGCAGGCTGTACCCCTAGCTTTATTCTGCCATATACATAGAGTTTCCTCTTTATAAAGCTAACCAACAAATAAATTTTAATACAAACACTTGCTATAAATGCTTTATATATTCCCAGAGAAACTGAGACAATCTGTATCAGTACTGCCCTTGATAAGAAAGTATATTTTAGTAACTCTAATCTCTTCTATCTTGTCAATTAATATTTCTATTTTAGGCTGTTACATAGACTATCTTGTGCTTATTGCTCCTTTAAAGTGGTTGGAAAAGTAGTTTAGGAGCAGGGACAAAGCTTTGGCATAAAACAGCAACAGCAGGTGCAATTACATTGAACTAAGAATTACACAAGGCACTTTGCACTAGTGCCCAGCAGATATGGTAGACATTGAGGACAGTAAAATCATGATCAAAGTAACTTATTTCACAATCTCCATTATGTATTCACATACAGATATGTTTATACTTACGCATAATTTTGTGCTCACATGTATCTGTTTGCGTGAAAATATTCCAACACTCCAATAGCTCTAAAAGCCATATAGAAATACAACATAATTCATGAACTAGTAATGTATGTGCTACTTCACAATATATAAATTACAAATACTAAACCACATTTGTTTTAGTTTTATTTGTTAATTTTACCATTAAAAATCAATATTGTCTTTTGTTATGTAAAGACATTAACTAGTGAACATACCTGTTCCAATTATATCAGAATCTTAAAGAACACCACGCCACCCACAAACAGTAAAATCAATATTAATGCATCAATTGAACTCACATGTTGGGATTTTCAAAGCTATGTCAAAGATTATAATGTTAAAATGCTCTAAGAATCTTTCTTAAAGTTACTTATATCTTATTTTATAAAAGAGTTGCATTTCAAGAAAAAGAAATTAAGAGAGAAAAGCATTGAAAAAGAGAAAAAAGGCCAATATCTACAACATCATAATACATAGCATCATATATATTTTATACATTTTTAATATATATGATATACATGTCTATTTGTAAGTGTGCATTTACCTATATATGTGCATATGCACATATACACCCACATTTTGGGGTGTGTGTTCACATATATATGTGCATGCACATATGTACACATATATATATATATACGTGCACATACATATTTAGATACACATTTAAAGTTTTTATTCATGTATATTTGTATAGGTACATATATAATATTTGTGTAAATATCGATATATGCTTATATATGTCTCTGTATATTTTTCTTGATATACATGTATGTGCACTTTTCTGAAATAATGTCATCAAAACAGAAAAACTGATGTCAAAAAAGTGACAGAAGTGACAGAAATAGAAATGTCGAGTAATGGTAACTAAAAATAACTGAACACATGGGGTCGCTCCAGCAGAGTGAAGGACTGAAAAGATTGGAGAAGGAACACAAATGGAACATGACAGAAAAGAGACTATACCATAACAAAAGGTATTAAGAGCTAAATAATGATCACCTGTTCAATTTTCTTGTAATGCCAACACAAGCAGATACTAAATAAAACCAAAGAACCAGATTTAAAAATAATGAAAGAAATCTTTTTGACACCACAAATGATCAGTAATGATCCTGGCCTTATATATCACACAGATGCAGTGACTGGCCAAATAAATTAAAAATAAGAAAGGATGAGTCATTTATATGGTTAGAATAAACACAGTTATGGTATATAAACCATTAGGGCAAGATTAAGTATGGGTTTAGAAACCCATATGCTATGGGTAAGCTCTTCTGAAATAGGATATTATATTTGATACATCTGATTTTCAAAAGTGCATTGAAAACTGTACATTGTTTCAGAATTAAAAAAACCCAAACAATTCCATTAAAATTTCAATTATATGGAGTTTTAATTTTATTTTAAAGGTAAGGCTACAACATGTTAGTATACTGACTAGTAATAAAGTGACCAAGTATGACCATAAAATTGTCTACATAAAGATGATTGAGGCAAACATTGTTCAGAATAATCTCACAATATCAGCACAGGATAAAAGACTAAACAACTAATCTAACTTGTTAATGTTATTGCAAGGTAAAGGATGCAATCTTTTTCACATTTTTATCTTGAGCTTGAAAACCAAAATGAGAATGAGAAGAGATCCATCTAATTTTTAGAAGACCTATGAGTTGGATATAATTCTCTGGTGAAACACCTTGAGAATGCAAATTAACTTCAACACCGTGGTTTCTCAGATTCAGCTTTTACCTAGGGGACTAAAAACTAAATGCTCTCAGGTGAATTTATTATTTCTCCCTGTTTCTTTAAAGCCATGCTTGAACTGTGCCATAGCAGAGACTGACTAGTAGCACTGTTAGGTTCTGAGATTTGATTACAGTTTGCACTGTCCTAATAACTGAACCTGCATCCTGTGTGACCAAGGAGGGACAGAGACACATACACAACCCATCAAGCTGCAGGTAGCTCAAGATTTATCCAAGCATGGTTTACTGTTTGCACTGTGATCAAAAGATGAGCATACTGAAGCCCAATTAAAGCACACAGCAATTAACTGGAAGCCTTTAGAAATAAAACTTCAAAAATAAATCATCTGAAGTTAGAAAGAACAGAGTGTAGCAGCTGTTATAATCTACATTATTATTAAACCCTTTAGCACTGCGAGTTTATCGAGATGGCAATGAGATACATAAGATTTACTACTTAGCTTTAATAAACATTTTAAAGATCCAAGGAGCTGAGAATGGGACATTTTCACATCTACCAGCATGCACAGAAACTGAGGAAAATATCCTATTTCATATAATTCAAGTTATTTAAATGGTGCATATTGATTTACTGAAAATATAATTTATTTTTGCTCCACTTTATTTCAGAAATATTTACAGATGCCATAAATTTGAATACATTCTTTTTTCCAAATACAATTGAAAAAGCTAGAGGGTATGGGTAAGGCTTTCCAGGCCTTGGATATTTTGTCTGTGCATGCAGGTCTCTGTGTGTAAGCGGCTGGAGGAGGTCAGCCAGTCTAAGCAATCCTCTTTAAAGCAATTTTCTAGTTCCTATGCTAGCTACATTATTTTGTCGTAGGGCACTCTTTCCTTTCTTTTCTTTTGTTAACTTGCATCATAATATGCTTCCCACAATAATTAGCTTCTAACAGAACCGCACTTGATATCTATTATACATCCCATGTTCCTTTCTACTGAGGAAGAACTGAACCATCAATAATGTAGACCAAACAGGTTAAAAATTTTTCATAAACACAGGCTATTAATGTCAAACATTTTCAAACCTTTCCATGAACATTTGCCACTCATATAAAAATACATGAATAGAAGTTTTATTCACACCAATGCCTGAAAAATTATTTTTTATTTACACAAATATCCATCTTTGAACATTAAAGGAAAAAACTTAATCATTTTTAAATTGAGTACTCTTCACAGAGCCTTGACAAAGAAAAACAGAAAATAGCAGTTAAAAAAGCAAACCACGACAAAAATCACCCAATGCAGGTACTACAGTTACACATCCATATTTAAAGTCTGCCCAAGCAATTCTGTTCTTCAGAAGGAATCACTGCATGGTAATTAATTTGACTTTCTGTGGCTGCAAAGGGAACATTTCTTCTCATAACAGCTCTAAGCCCAGCAGGTCTTTAGAACATCAGTGGACCGTGGTTTTTAGTTTGATTAAACTTTTAAGGCCATACTGCGTGGGACTCACAAACGATAAGACTTGTAAAATGTATGTGCACGTAAAATGAAAGCAGTGATTTGTTTGGAGGCAAAGCAGCTTTCAAATGTAAAATGATGAAAGAGCAGTTTTACTCCTTGAAAAGATCATACTTTCTTTTTTTAATGTACATATACATCCTTAAATCAATTGCTAAAATGCTCAAAAATATATAATTCTGTTGTTCAGAGTGTTAAGCAATTATTGCCAGTTTTAGGCTTTGCTACTTTAACATGCCTAAGGCAAATACTCTCTGCATTCATGAATATTGGAAAGACTAAGTCATAAATCTATAATCTGAACATAAACATCTTTCAAGCTGCCTGTATTCAGGGGGTTTCACTAGTAGTAACACATATTTCATTTGGAGACTGCTGAATTTATTTGCCTCCCTCCAGTTTCAAAGTTTGTACAGTATTTCTACCTGTAATCATCCATCCACCCAATCCTTTCTAAATTAATAAGGGCTACCAAGGGTTGGAGAATGATAAGGACACTTTGTCCAGCATTGTTCACCCTCAGTGATGTAGCTACAGTTAAGATTTTGGGTTGTCCTTCACAAGTGCACATGGTACAAACCATATTTTTGGCTAAATCAAACAACAAATTACCAGAAGAATGAATGTTTCTATGCCATTAGAGCAATATAAGTTTGTCAGAGGGATTATTAGACAAATTTATCCATTCAAATGCCTTCCCAAGCCCAAATAACAAATCCTAGAGATCTAGTTTAGAGATAGTTGCCTTATATACTCTTTCAGAGGAAGACAGCACTGGTCTTTTCTCATGTAAATTAACTCTTATAGATACTCCCTCTTAGCTCCAGTCTTCAGGATATCCTGCATGGATCATCCATTTTACTTAGATGTTCAATTAGATGTTACTTAGAGCTGAAACCAAACATTTTCTCTTTTGTTCTTCTTGACAAACTAATATTCAGTATTAGCAATTGATGGAAATGGAAGAAGGGAAGGAGGGCTGGAAGGAAGGAGGGAACAAACAAACCAGATAGCACTATTCACTTAACCTTTCTTCTGTCAGTGGATATCCTTGACCCAGAGACAAAGAAGCCCAAGAAAGGAAGCTGACAGCAACAGGGAAGAATTCACAATGCTTCTGGGCTGAGAGCTGTTGAGACAGCATGCCTCACATGCCTTAGGCTGGTAAACAATATAGTTAGATAGATAGGAACTGCAATCTTTTTGTTATACTTCTTCCCAAGAAAAGAGGTTCTCCTTAAGTCTTCTTCTGCTCCAAAATCACTCAATTCATGGGAAACCCAAAAAGCCAAGTCCATGTCATGTCTCAGCCTGAATGTAGAGAAACGGGTGCAGGAATTTTCCAGTAATATAGTAAATTAGGATGTTAATGCTTTGGTTAACAGAGTCAATTACAAAGCAAACAGCTGTGTGCTGTCATCCATGTGATCTTCAGTGAACCGAGGAACTGCTTTATATTACCCAGTTTCTCAGTATGGGATTCATGAGGGGCTTTCTCCCACCTAGTCCCAAATGAAATTCTTTAAACATGAAGAACAGTTATGTCTGAAAGACTCATCTCTACTAAGCCAAGGACCAGACACAGTAATAAACACCTAGAGATTTATGGGAACCTTAATAGTTATAATAATTTCATAGTTATATTTCTTACTACATATATGAAAACTCTCTCTGAACTTGGACAAGCTCAAGAGTTTAACCCAGCCAATGAGTGTGATACATTGGATCTTAGTATTTTTAGCTACTACTGTAAAAAAATCAATCAAACAAATACAAAAGCCCAACCTGGAGCTGAGTCTGCTATGCCACATACATATGGTGCAACCTGCTGTCTTGAGGAATTTGCAGACTGAATGGTTGCTATAGCCAGTAAGCCAAAGTACAATTTGAAGTAAAAATATCTAACGTATTTAAAGCAGGAATGGATTCAACACCTTTATGACCACCATAGCCTGAGTGAATTAGGTTGAATTTCAAGCTCAAAGCAAGTTTAAACCACAAAAAGAAATAAAGGAACTGTGGCCAAATGAAAAGCACATAGTATTTCTCTTCTCTCAGGAGAGTAGTTTTCCTCTGTGTTAAATCTGTTCTGCCACAGATAGTTTCGGCTGCCTCTCTAGGCCTCATGTGAACAAATATCTTAAGTTGCAATGTACACTAGCTACATATTTCACCCAGAATGTGAAAAGAAAAATAAAACTGGACTAGAATAATTTTCTTTCCTGCCTCTTCCTTTACTGATTGTTTTCAGGTGAACAGTAAATACTTTCAAACAAGTATACCTGGATCTTTATGTTCTTTATTAATTTCTTATGCATCTAACATTCTCAGAGAAAAATTGCAGTTTTGAAAACCTGGTAATCAGGTCCAAGGATATTAAAAAATATGATAAAATGCACAGGTGTGGAGGGAAAGCTGTTTTTTAAAAATCTGAACACTTCAGGTTAAGAGTTTTGGCTTGGGCTCAATGAATATGATATGTGTTCTTGGGGCTTTTGTTAAAGAAAAAGTACATGGCAGAAACAGAGAAGCTAAGCACATGAGACATAAGGAACTCAGAAGTCTGTTAAGTGTCATTTTTTCATGAAACTGAAGGTTTCAAAAATGAAAAACTATTCAGCATCCAGTCCTTACTTAATCTAGTATTAGACAAGAAATAATTTCACTAAATCTGAATACAGATCCTCAATAATCTGTAATAAGATAAGGGGATGGAAAGGAAAAGTAATTCTTGATTTCTCCATCCATTTTTTATGAGTAAAACCTTTGTTTACAATGACAGGCTAGTACAAGAATAAAAAAGATAAAATAAAAATATTAGATATATTTTAAAAATATATCTAAAATGATGGTTTTCCTCTTCAGAATTTTCTGTTTAGACAAGCTTATTTCTTTCCCAACACTTTTAGCTCATTCTCTCTTCTCGTTACTGGTTCAATAGCTCCCAACATACTTTCTCAATACCTTATTAAATAAATCTTCATGGAACTTACAATGCAGTGATCCAATAGTTATATTATACATACTGCATACCTCCACAAAATCCTCTAAAAGTTCAGGCTAACAAGAACATCTATTCATTTGGCTTCTACAGTAATCCACTGTTAAATGTCCTGAAAGTCTTCCTTATGTTATTTTTAACACAACCCACTTACTTTTTGAGCCTGCAGGAATCTATATACATACCGTCCCACACACAGGTGAAGCACTGGAGAGGAAAATTAAATATTTCCTCATTCTTCCCAAAACAAAAGCAAAAGCAGGGAGCAAACAAACTATGACCTTCTTTGAGAGAGATATTCAGCTGCAAGATATTCTCTCTTGCATGACTCTTTTCTGAGGCAAGGATTGAACGTCACATTCATCATAATAGCCAAATTCCCTCCTGAGTAACTGTTTTGCAATTGCTGTTCCAGCGTTTAAGAGTTACACTTATCAATCTGGGGGAAAACTCGGGGCAGAACAAGGGGCCAGCCTTTAGTAAATAGTATTTGATTTTAATTCGTTCTCCTACTCAGCTGCTGTAAGTAGCCATGGAGGATCAAGAGACAATGCAAAATTCATAACATTTTGCTATGAAATCAAGGGCCATGAAAATGTAAGAAAAAGCAGAAGTGTGTGTTGAGAAGTTCAATTTAAACTTAGAAATAACACAATATATTAACGAGGCATCCCATAATGCCGTAGCTTTAATATCAGCATGGAGTATGCACCCAAAGAAGGTGGGGCATTATGAGAAATTAAATTAATAGGTGTGACATTAAAGAACTGGTTTAGCAAAGTTCAAAGAGAAAGCTAGATGATTTCAATTGGATTTGAAAAATAAGTCTTAGGAAGCAGATTAAATAACTGAATCTATTTTATAGGTAAGTACAGTTAATTGGTGGATGTTTTCAAAGGATTTGTTATTGCTGTGTCTTTCAGATGTAGAGGGGTCACAAGAGGGGGAAAATAAAGTTCTGCGAACATCCTTGGATGAAGGCAACAAGGGTTGGGAAGGGAAATCAATATTTAGAAACCTGTGAAAAATACAAAGAAGTGTCTTAAAGACAATGCAATCAAATTGGAACATTAGGTAAATAAAACTTGTGTGGGGTAATGCCTGCTTTCAAGAAGGAGCAAAATGCACATTAGAGACAAGTAAATAACTCTCGCTGAAGAACTGCATACTGAAATAAAGGAGTTTTCATTTCTTTGAGAATGGATTTAAAAGCTGGCAACATCTGTTACTATAATTATTGCTTATTACCTGTATTACGATCATGCCCGAGGCCCCAGTTAAAGTTCATCCCCCATTATGTCTAATATAAATACATGACAAAAATCACAATCCAAAGACTACTGAAGGAAGTAGATAAACATGGGAAGAACTGTGATTTCTCTTGTCTGCTTAGGGAATGAAGAGACAGAGGTTAACTGTTTACTCCATGTTGGAAAGTGGGATTTAGACGCCTAAAGACTACTGAGGCCCTTATGAAAATTTTACCTGGGATTGCAAATGAGGAAAAAACACAATACAGGGAAAAATTATTCACTGTGTTTTATCTCCCAGCTGTTGAGGTTGCATTAATACAGTGGTTGGATTTTTCGCTTTCACTTCTGAAAGCAAGATTACTAAGCATGTCCCTTATGATCAGGAGAACTGGGTCACAGGAGGAAGAAGGGGTCAGGTTTAAAATAACCCTGTGAATGAGGGATTAAAATCAGGATATTACCCTTGTGTTTGACAAGCATTCTAGGCACACAAGAGGCAAGATTGCAACATGACCTTCAAGGAGCCTCCAAAATTTGAGGAAAACTGTCATTCAATAACCAAGTAGATATAGCTATACAAAGAGGCTTTCATGAAAGCCAACTTGGATAAATTTCATAAGCCAAGAGAATTAAATCAGTCTCCACTTAACCCTTATCACAACAGATCATTATGCATTATAACAGGTAATGTAGAAGAGCTCCACCAAGTCAGGTAACAAATAGAAATTACCTAGAAATTATCCACAAATACCATTATTACTTGGAGGCTGTTGTCGAAACATGTTTTTGAGGAAGTATCACATCAGTTCCTAAAAAGGGAGATTTCTTTAGAAGTAGGAAGTAGGAAAGATAAATTCAAGAAAATAAGAATGTTTTCTAAAGTGACTAATTTTAATTTCATTTTGGAAGTGTCTAAATAACTTTGAAATACCTGTGCTCTTCATTAAGCAAAAACATATTGGTAACTAAAAGCCTAAAACATCTTTTAAATAAGGACAGAGCTCCTGACACATGGACTGCTGAAGGTGATTGGGCACTAACTGAAATTTTCGATGTACTATACCTCCTAACTTGATCAGGGACATTTAGATCCTACATATATACGTATATATATTAGGTCCTATCTGCACTTCTAACAAACCAAGTTGAAAATCTCAGATCTTCAAAAGGACCTATATCTAGTGATGATGGGCCAAACATATTTTTTTTCTTTCCTTCCAGACCCTTAAAAGTTCATGAACAAGAGCCTCAGTACAATGTAAAATGAAACAGAAATATGGGTGCCCAAGGGTAGGATTCAAAGCAATCAGCTTCCTAAGCAGGGAAATGCATAGGCTGGCCAACAACAAATTTCATAGACAGAGATGATCCGCAATGTTGCCTCCCTCTTTTAAGTGTCTAAATTCAGACCAAATTATGTGCTTACGTGAAAGTGGGATTCGCAGCCTGGAATCCCATCTGCACTTAAACTCCTTTGATTATGGAAAATTGGTTCACTCTTTTCACTTAAAACCTGTCTGTCAAAGGAGGAGGAGAAAGGAATGTTAAAATAGACTACAGATTACAGCAGTTTCTAAGGAAACCAAAGTCAATGCCGTCCTCATGCAAAATGAGCTGAAATTCCTACGTCTCACCTCCCACAGGAATGCCCCCTCCGCTACTCACCTAGGGCTAGGGGTAGGCCTAGGGCTAAGACACACGTCAAATAGAGCAAGTACAAAGCAGATGCTGTGTGGTAACTGTCCAGGTACGTACCCTCTAATCCCATTATAAAATCCTTTGAGGCTATAATCCTATCGTTTTGAGGCAATGATTTGAGAAAAGGCTATATCTGCTACTGTTGTAACACTCAAATTTCAAATAAAAGCAAAGCTTAAGGAAAGGCTAACAACGCACAGGAACGGATCAAACAGGGGGAATAAAAAAAAAAAAGAGAATGCTGCACAGCCCCAATAAAATCACTTCAGTAGCATGGGAGCCATAACTGAAATGTTGTTCTCAGAAGATTGTGCAGATTAAAAATGGAAAAGAAAGCACTCCAAAAAACCGACCTGGAAGAAAAAAAAACCTTTGACAAATAAGAATAGGACATTTTTACCAGAAACAAAAGCACAAAAAGCACTGGAACATCAGTTATTTGTGACCCTCTTTCACAATAAGAATATATGCTGACAGAGTTATTTACTGTTTAATTAATAACGGAGAAACTGAAGCTGGAACAAAGATGAAAAACCTTACATTCTACTGTAGATGTATTAAACATAAATAAACATAAATAAAAAATTCCCTTATCAAAAAATAAGTTACATATTTAATATGGACAAACAGTTTTAAAAATAGCTGAAAGGAACAGATCTCCTTTTAAAGAAATGCTTCTCCTACTATTGCACATACCCTGTGTAGGGTTGTGATCAAAACATTAATTTCTAGAGCAGCAGCAGCAGAAATCTGCATGCTGAAGTTAAACGAAGTAAAACAAGAACAGATGTTCCGAGATGCAGGGCATACAAAGAAATATGAAGCTGAGAGGGGGACCATGAGGACATGGAAAGTACCAAAACCTAAGAGAAAAATGAAATAAAGCAAGGTATGAGAGTAATACACGATATGGAAAAAAATTTGGAAACAAGAACCCTAAAAGTTAAGTGTGATGATACCTAACAGGCTCTGTAAATGTTGTAACCCTACAAGTATCATTAGCTATGCATTAATAATTGGTAATCCCCAAACCAGGCAAATTCTAATTCATTCCGAAAACAAATACATGAAAAATGAAATGTTTCAGCCTGAATGAAACTTTGAGCAGACAATTCGCAGCAGCTTGAGGGAAGAGATGGGGACTGGAGCCTGAGAAAGGCGCTCAGTCTCTGCATTCACCCAGAATGGTAGTTGCACGTCTCCAAGTGATTTTGGCCAGTGCCAATTTAATTTCCCAAGCGTGGAGTGTTTGTGTGTTAAACCCAGAACCCAATAACAGACACAGACTTTGCTGCAAGACAATGAGTGTGAAATGTCACGGCATTGCTTAGATATCAGTAGCTGCTACAAAAGCAGCAACACCACTAAGTTTAGACAAAGACCCCCTCGCTTTCATGTGCCTTTTATCTTATTTTCTGCTGTATACCAGTCCCACGTCTATTCTGTTCTTGCCTCTGAAATTTTCTTACATTCCTTAGAAAGCAACCTACCTCCACAGAAAGCCAGTTTACCAGCACATGTCTCTTTAATGACTAGGCTCTTAAATACAAAACTAGCAGGGACTGTAAATAGCACCTGCCAGTCACTGAGCAATAAGATGCTGCACAGAAAGCAAAGGAATGTTCAATGGGAATATGTTCTGAGAATCAGGAAATACATTTTCTAGTTGTCGAGAAAGAAGCATCTCGTTTTCTATTCTCCTATTATTTGGTGCCAGATCTGACATTTGCTTCGAATGTGTTGAAATATGACAAACTGCCTTATGGAAACAGCCACACATACCAGACCTTCAGTAATTACAACACACAAAGTGTGCCTAGAAATTTCTGATTAATAATCACATCAGTGTGTTACATTTTGTTTTCAAAGCTAATTTGCCAGCATTGTTACAGCATTTATTGTACATTGTTGAATGCTGATTACTGAGTTAATCCCTATCACGGTAACCTGCCATCTGAAACGCCCTGACAACGGCTGCACCAATACCCATTGACTAGCTTGCATCTGCAGTTCTCTGTAATAACCAGGAAGACACAATTCAAGGTCATTACTATTACAGTTACTGAAACCACAGAGAAGAAAAAAAAAAAAAAATAAGGCTTCAAAAGCAATGAAGAATGGACTGAACAATATACTTAAATGTAAGCAAAGGTTTTGCTTCACTCCGAAAGTACATGAGGGTAATTCATATTGCTAATTATTGTACTCTGCTTAATATACGAATAAACCTCTCTCCCGTTATTGACTGTGGGTGTCTCAGTTATTATGTTTATTTTGGCATTTTTAACTTTAAGGAAGCTCAGAGTTGGTAGCTGATACCTGCACCAGAGAAGAAAGCAGGCAGACAAGATCTGTGTATTTGCCCATACAAACATAGGAAAGTACAAGCTATCTCCATCTCCACCCTCAGCGTGGTGGATAGAGGCACATTCAGACAGTGCCAAGCAGTATTAGGTACCAGGACAGTTTGTGTCCTGGCAGTTTTAAATGTTGCTTCAAAGAGGACTACAACCCTCTTTGCTTCTAGCGGAACAGGTGTAGCTCTGGGAACACCAAGAGCCTTTTCCACCTGACCTGAAATGAAAGGTTACTTTATGGCTTGCTTAGAAATAAAGCATCAGTAACCCAAATGTTACACAGTGTTGTTTACAGTAAGAAATTACAAGAAACTACTCATTAAATATGAATGTTCATTGAAACCAGGTAGAACTCTCTAGACCCTTATCCCATTGTCTCCATCCTCACTTATTTTACATGCCCTGAATTTATTTAATAATATCAATAGATAAGAAATCATTAAATCAGAATAAAGATCTTATATTTGAATATGTATATTTATAAGCTTCTTGCATAGATGTTAATGTTACAGCACTTGGAATACGGATGCTATTCCGTTTCAGGGCATTTTGAAGTTTTTCTTCATCTTGACCAATTTAATTTCATTTACAATGAATGTAATTCCTGAGAAATATTTAGATAAGAAAATAATTGTTTTACCCTTTTTAGATCTTATTATGAAATAACACTGCTGAAGAAAAAATAATAGATGGTTCTACTAAGAGATCAAAATAAAACAGCAAATCAGACACCGAATTGGCAAGTTTAAAGTCGTCATTTGTTATAAGTACTGGTTTTACTAATAAAGTTTCTAAGATCACGATGAAAAATACACATTAAGAAGCTCCATCTGTTTCAAAATGTTATATATTACTTTGCAGTATGAAGACAAAAATATAATTTACCAAAAAAAAAGTGAGAATTTATAAAAACATTTTAAAAATTAAAAAGTGCATAATGCTTGGGGAAAAAAAAAGTCAGGACATTAAGAAAAAGTATTTAGTCATTAGCAAGAAAACAAAAAACAATAGTCAACGTTGCAGTGAAATCCGGCTAGATTTTATCATCAGAACTCTGTGAACTACTAATTTTTCTTAGCAAAAGCTTTTTCAAGTATATTTAAATTTTACTAAAACATCAAGAAAATTTTTGCAAGTTCTCAATGGATTTTTTCCATAAAAAGTTCAGCAATTGAAAACCTTTAATTGCCTGTAAAGCTCTTCAACTTGAATGTTCATGACCTGGTTTGCATAAAACCTAAAAAGTGTTTTCAGCTCCCCCTACCCCTCACAGCTGAATATTCTGAAACTAGAATAGTCATTTTGGGTAGAGCTCTTTTTCTAATAGAATATTTCTAAGTATTTATCCAAGTAAGGAGGGAAAAAAAATATCTCAAAGAGTTTTGATAGATGTGCAAACCAGATTTTATCCCATACTAACTGAACAATAAAAATTTTCATTTGGCTTCTTGTATTATTTTCCCAGATACCTAACAATTACATCTGTTCCGGTGAACAGGAACATTCTTATTTACTTTTTCTTCTCATTTCCCTTAGATGGAAAAACGTCTGTTATGTTGCCCTGTTTTTATTTGGTGCAGCATTTTCTGGATAAAATATTTTTAAGGAAAAAAATTTACAGAAATGTCTGGAGTGCTGCCTCTGAAATGATAATACTACTTGCCCCTTCAACTCTTCCAACTTTTCATCCTGTGAAATTATTTCACCTGCATTGCACATTATTATCAGCCCTACAGAGTTTTGCTTTGCAAAGAGAAATATCCAAAGGTACTGTATTTTCTCACAGTTGAAAAATCAGCAGTTTGAGAGTACACACCAGACCTTACCTGCTGCTTCTATACAACACACACCCTCTCCCTGTGCCTTACTTCTTCCCTAGAGTTTGATAGATAAGGGGTCCTGCAAAATTTATGTCTCAGCCTGCCTCTGAAAGCTGTTGCAGTGGTACCGTACAGATTTATGTCCTGAAAGATCTGCATAGCAGCCTCCCATCCTGCTCTGAGAGGACAAAAGTCTAGTAAGTTTTCTGCAGCTTCTCTGACCTTCTCTGTCCATTCCTTCTGTGCAAACAATTCATCTTCTTCGGCTCCAGTCTGCAAGTGGAGCTCTGCTGAGCCAGTTGACTGGTGTCAGGGATTTCCCTAGCTGGCTACCCCTTTGCTCTCTCCTCCGTTCTGTCACAGCAGAGAAATGACTGTGTGGGGGCTAAAGCTGATATTTTGTGATGAAGGGTACAAATTGAGTGAGAAATAAAAAAGATAGCGTGCTTGTGTGTATATCTTGTGAAGGGGAAAAGCCTGACTATAACATATAGAAGGCCAATATAAGCTCTCTTTTTTGTATTGTGCAAAATAAATGTTTTGCTATACCCCAAATTATACTATGGCAATGGATTATTACAAATTTTAAAATAATTTTATAATTTTTTGGATCTTTCCTGGGCTTTAAAATGATTATAAAACTGGTTTTTTCAACAAAACTAGATTACCTTGTTTGCATTATAGGTGTTGATTAAATTGGTATGTTGGTTAAAGCAGATATAGAAGGTAGTTTAATCTGCGACCAAATCAACTCTCAGCTTAAAGAGCAATAGACTGAAAGGGTCATACCACTACAATCATGGCCCCATTTTAACAAACTGGAAAGATTATACATGTTTAAAGTATATATGGTCACTTTCTTCCATTAAATGGAATATACATTAACCATTAAATGTAAATTATGAAAACTTGGAACAATCTATACATTGTTTTAAAAACAAAACCCCTACCAGCCGCCCCAATTAATTTGGGGATTAACCATCAAGATGGTTAATGTAAAGAACCAATAAATCACCAGTACCAGCAACATGAAATCTGTAAATCCTTAGGATTACTAAAGGTTAAAGATTCAAAAAAGGTCAAGGAGTTGGACCCTTCCTATAACATTAGATTGCTTTCTGAAATTAAGTGAATCTACAACGCAACTACAAAACTGCAATTCTAAAGTTGTGTTAACAGTGAAAACTCTGTTCAGATACTCCCAACAACCCTTCTCTCCAGATCTTCTATACTCCTTGCTATATCTTTTTCTAATATTAAAATTAAAGTATGTATACATGCTATTGATATGCATATTAACACACATAAACTTACCATCCAAATTTAAATTTAGAGTAAATATTGTCTTATAATATTAGGCACTGACTACTAATGATTTGGAACAGATCAGAACAGAGCAATTGTTAAGGCAGGCATACGTTGAGCATGCTATTGTGTTGACTCAGTGTGCTGGAGCTGTCTTCACCTCTCCTGTATGTGGGATGGCAAGAATAAGGAGCAAGAAGTGCAGGAGCTGAGGAAGGTCAGGATGGCAGAGCCCAGTCAGCAGCAAGGATGAAAAGGACAGTGTCCTACAGTATGGTAGCAGTCAGATGCAATAGTCTATCAGTCAGCACCAGACAGGATGAAGCATCACTGTATCAAGGTCCCACACAGTACAAGACAGAAGGAACTAGCTGTCAGCATTTGCTAAGTTCAGGAGCCATGTGTTAATTAAAATGTTCAAGGAATGAATCACTATCCATTAAATCCTGCTGGTGATGCTTAAGATTGGAAAAGCCAAACAATTACAACAACAAAAATGAGCATCCCACATAAAGTCCCTGTCTTAACCATTAACATTCTACAGAAAAATCAAAGCAGTTTTCAAGCTGAAGCAAAACACAAATCATTTTCCCCCAGGTAATTCACATTTACATGGCGATTTATAAGATCACAGCTATTCATTTAATGAGATATCCAAACTAGACAAAGCCTAGCAAAACGTTTTTTAAACTGAATATCAAAAAACTGAAAATGCTGGACACTTGAATGTGCTCAAATGTGTAAACATACAGCTAGTATGTCTGGAAACTAAGGGTAAATTCTAGGAAATACAGCTCTAAAACATTTTTAGCACAAGGAGAATTGCAAATGAAATAGAAAGGACAGACACCAGCAAGTCCTTATTCCATACCCATAACTACTACGACAAGCACACATTTTCTTCAATGGAACTTCATGAAGGTGTCTTTGCCAGTGCTCCTTCACTCCTAATTCTGTCTGCCCTTCACTGTGCCACCCACGCAGTTTTCCCAGCACAACAGCTTGTAGGGCACTCTTCAAACACAGTCACTAAAATAATTTTGTGGGGTGCACAGACACACAAACAGGCTACCAAAAGCATTTTGTAGATTTACTTTTAACTTGGTTCATCTCAGTGATGTGGTTTGGAGCACAATCCCACAAACAGCTACATGGGGACAAACAGACGGTCGGTGAGCAGTAAACGCAGCAGGAAAGAGTAGCCCTGGGTCAGGGTAGGAATTCTTTTCCTTTAAAAAGAATTTTTTAACCCAGGCTATCACCAAAGAAAAAATACAGCATAACTACATTTTTTGAATATATGCCTGTATTCATGCAACATTTAATCAGATATACTAGGGGAAAAATCCACCCACTCTCAGCCTGGGAAGTGCAACATCAGGTGCTTGAAGAGAGGAATAATGGATTCACATAACTCCCTTCCTCTCCCCTATCCCACACTTTATTTACCAAGTACTGCACTATTTTATACAGAAAGCACATTATTATTATTGTTATTAATAAATAATAATAACAATAATAATTCAGGGCCATATTACTTACAGCCTTGAAGCTTTAAATGCTTATAGATTTGTTTAACATTATGTACTGTGAAAAAAACAAGTTAATATCTGTGTCATGATGTAGAGACTAAAATACGAGTGAAAGTCTCTTCAGGAAAGCATTTATAATCTGTGGGATGGACAGCTAACTTTGAAGAAAGGACCAGAGCAATGTGCAGAGAGCATTACTTTTCTGCTGTAAGTTAAGGATGCCTACCCAATAAAGAAATTGTGTACACAGCTGGAAGGGCTCCTCTGGAAATCCTTGTGCAGCTTATGTACAAAAAACCTAAAAACATACTAGGTAGTGTCAGTTCACCAGATTAACCTAAAGGGAATGCTACAGTTCAGACTGGCCTTCAAGACCAGGATATAGAAGTTATACTTCTGCCCCCAAGCTGCAGACTCCAATGCGCTAGTGTTAAAAGTGAGCCAAATTCTATTAATTTTGATAAATTTGAACAATTGCAGCAGAAAAATGAAAAGACAGACTAAAAGAGTGAATCACATTAAGAGTAGCACCATCAACTAGATCTTCAAACACATTTATTTACATACCAGCCAGATTCTTATTACTAGCTCCAGCTGCTTGGCCTCATCCTGGCAATTACAGGATTACAGAAATAGCATGTCTCATCTTATATCATCCACCAGACATAAACAACCTATCATGACGTGGATCTACGACTGTACTAAGAAGTGTGGCCAAGCTGAAATAGAAAGCATAAACATAAACACAAGTTTATAAATAACTAAAACTTAACAATTACAGAACTTTATGGATATATTAAATATCCACTGAACTCTGGAAGTGTTAACAATAACCTCAGTTATGCACCACTATTTTCTTAAATGTAGTGCCATGTAATAATGATCAATGTTTTTAGAAACATTTTATAGGGAAACATATAAAACTTACTTTGGATCTTGATTTTATTTTTTTTTTTGCCAGCTATATATTACTGTTATACTTCAATCTATTAAAGAAACATAAATGGACCATCAGTATGTTTGATCTCTGATTCCATAAAGTATTTAAAATTGATCAAACATTTTTATCCTTCATATGTGCTGCCACAAGCTTTTTATGTGGTTTAGTAAGGCAATCCACCTGGAAGTAAGATATTCAATAAATGATTATAATTATGTCTCTTTCTTGAAAAGTATTCATTCCCTTTGTGTAAATATTAGCATGACACGCCTGCTATATCGCCATCCTCAATTACCACAAAAGTTATTTGACTTGCAAGTTATGTGAAAGAAAAATAGCCACCAGGTATGTTTGAGCAAGAATGTCAAAATGTGTCTCTCTCTTAAAGGGCAAGTGGATAATTTATAGACAATTAATTAGAAAAGAGTCAGCAAAGAACAGAGAGTAAAATAGCATAAGAAAGAACTGATAGGAAATTCTTAACATAACCATTTTTCCTTTTAAGGTTGAGTACCTTACCTTAATTCTTTTGCAACGTACTTGGTTTCAACATTTTTGACTTTTAATTTAAAGATTAGAGGACAAAGGAGATGTTTTTTTCTCATAATAAATGAATATGTATACTGCACTTCATAATGTATTTAATTTTAAAGTACATGCTTATTTACATTTGAAATAATACAAAACAGAGTTTCGTGTGTAGATTTATCTGTTTAACATATATTGTTAAACAATTAGAAAAATAAACACAATTTCATAAACAAGATATAATTTTTTTTGGTACTTGGATGAAATTTTTCCTTGTTTGACACATGATACATTTTTTAAGTTGTTAGTGTGTAAATAAAACTATCTAATTTTGTCTTATTCTCTGTGCAGCTATTTACATTCTAATTACAATGAAAAATGCAAATAACTTATTTTGAGTCTCTCCCTCTATCGACTTACTTCATCTTCAGAACTAGATCTAATGCATCTGTCTGTCATAGCAGAATGTAATAACCAGCTCAGTTCAGATATCAGTTTCTTTAAGATTCCAAAAGGTATAGTGTTATCATATATGCAAGTGAAATATGAGTCACACCTTCCTGAAGGAAAACTAGATGTTTCAAGGAAGAGAACAAAACCTTTTCTGTTTAAGTATGTCGTCCCTTGGATTTTTCCTGTCACTTTCTCATCCTCTCTTTTTTTCCTCTTCTTTTTAATGCAGGCTACACTACTTGCCTTGAAAAATATGTTAATGAAGACCAACTGGAGATATCCAACTGCAGTTTTTAACTTGAAAATCATAATTTCCTTCTAAAACAGGAGCTAGGGGATTGTTTCCGCATAAAGGGCATTTAGTAGACTTGTGTATTGTTGATTCAGTGATGACATTTGACTCTGTATATTTTGAGTATAAACCAGACTTCTATTCACCAAGTCCTCTAGCATGCAGTCAGGCACCCTCCCTCATCCCATGGCTTGCCAGTTAAGTATGTATCTAAGTAGCTCATTAACTGCAGGCAAGGACAGCAGCTGGAAGGTTGCAGATAACTAACAGTTGCAAATGAAGGCTCAAATCTAATTCAAAAGGTATTTCTAAAACTGAATTTTCTGTATGTTAGAATAAGCATGTAAGAGTAAGATTTCATATATCAGAATAGTTATATTCAGTCCTTTAAGAGAAGATATGACTGAAAAGACAGAGCCGTTTTTAATCCAAAACTTCAATATTGTCAGTATTAAAATACATTGATATATACATTCTTTAAAAGATTTCTGGAAACTAAAAAAAAGTCTGAAAACATGGAACCAAATCAGTGATATTTTTTGAGAAAATAAACAACACTTTTATTAATGGCTTCTGCTTTGGAATCATAGAAGTATTTAGGTCAGAAAAGACCTTTAAAATCATTGAGTCCAGCCATTAACCTAACATGATGAAGCCCGCTACTACACCAAGTCCATGTCTTTTAAATATCTCCACCACTTCCCTGGGCAGCCTGTTCCTATGCTTAACAACCCTTTCAGTGAATAATTTTCTCCAAATATCCTATCTAAACCTCCCCTGGCACAACTTGAGATCATCTCCTCTTGTCCTTTTCACTTGTCACTGACACCCACTCCCTACAGCCTCCTTTCAGGTACTTGTAGAGAGCCTCCCTTTCTCCAGGCTAAACAACTCCACTTCCTTCAGCCACTCCTCATCAGACTTGGGCTGCAGACCCATCACCAGATTTGTTGCTCTTCTCTGGACCTGCTCCAGCACCTGTTTTTCTTGTAGTGAGGGGCCCAAAACTAAACACAATATTCAAGGTACCACCCACTAGTGCCACATACAGCGGGACACTCACTTCCCCTGTCCTGCTAGCTATACTGTTTCTGACACAAGCCAAGATGCTATTGGCCTTCTTGGCCACCTGGGCACACTGCTGGCTCATACTCAGCTGCCTGTCGACCAGTACCCCCAGGTCCTTTTACTCCATCCACTCTTCCCCAAACCTGTAGCACTGCATGGCTTTTTTGTGACCCAAGTACAGGAACCGGCATTTGATCGTATTGAACCTCGTCCATTTTTCTTTCACAGAATTAGATTCATAGCAAAACATTTTAAAATAAAAAAAAAATAATAAGATAAGAAAAGCAATACATTTTGCTTGATCCAATATTATCACTTTTCCACATGGCAGGAAATAGTGACACATTCAAGTTTATGCTCTTATTTAAAGCAAAGACAAACTTTGAAATCTCAGAATATCTGCCTTATTAAAATTTTATTAAACTTCTTTTCTCACATGCCAAATTCATTTTTTTCAGGATGCTTAATTGATTTCTTTTTATGGGTTGTTTTTTTTTTTTGGTAAACTTCTGCAAGTTGTGGAAATTTTCATGCAACATACTTTAAAATTCTTATTTTTCGAGGTGTCTCATTACCTGAAGTTTTTTTCTGATGTTACAAGAGATGACTCGCCAGATAACTTCTTTGTAAACATTTTTCAAGGTTCCTGATCTAATTTTTTCACAGCTCCTAAAACATCTGTTATAAGTGATTAAGAAGTGTAAGAATTCATAATGCTCTGAGAAAAAAAAAAACTTAAACCAGCTCCAATAAAATGAGAATTACCTGGACTGATGAGAGTTTCTTTGATGCTTAAGAAAGTTAGGGTCGTTTTTTGCTTTTTCCTTTTACATAAGATTAGATTTGTATTTTCGACTATAATTTCAGATCCAAGGGGAACTGAAATATCAAATATAATGATAAAATGTTACTGTGGTATCTCTGATCTCTGAGAAAGAAAGCCCTAGAAATTTCATTAACCTCTCTGTTCTTGTGAGATTTAAATTCATACATCAAGAGATGTAGATAGCTTGGGCAACTGTCTGTTATCAAGATGATATTTGAACTGAGATTCCAATCACTATGAAGATTACTTTTCACAACATGAAAAAAATATTTTCCATGCTGTAAGACAAATCAAAGTTAGTGAATTTGAGATCTGAGTGGCTGAATATACAAGCTCTTTGTTATTTTCAAATTTTTCTGCGCTACCTTATCCTTTGAGGGAACAATGTAATATATTTATGGCACTGCAAAAATAGGTTCACGAGCAAACCCATGTTCAAAAAATAGAAGGAAAAAACTGTGGGATATCTGACCAAAGCTGTTCTGAAGATGTACACTGGCCCCATATCTTGTAACATCTCTACTTACCAGAGGGTTTCTTCGGAGTTTTCATGAGGGGCGGGGGGGGGGGTTGCTGTTGTCATTGTTTCCCAGGAAGTCTTTTTCAGTCTTTTTGGAAAAAAAAAAAAAAAGTGAATGCAATGTACCGTGCATTCTTCTCAAACAGCCGTGGTTTACAAAACCAAGCTTGCTTTTAAATTGATCCCTAGATTATATTTTAACATGCATAACGCTTTCATTTTACAGGTAAAATCATCAGTCTGTCCTTCAGAATACTTCCATGTTAAAAATTGTTTAACTTATTTATATACTTACAGAGGAAACAATATAAATTGCAAGGATAATGTTTGTATGCCCTCTACGTATTATTTGATTCAGAATTCTGCAAGAAGTGCTACATGGATCTAGGAGCTTACTGGAATACAGCTGTAAACTGGATCAGGACCTTAACTTCTAATATTCATCCAAATGTAAGAAGCCAGTATAAGTTATATTCTCAAAAAAGCAGACTACAAAATATTAGTTTACATGAATGTGGTAATATGCATGCCACAAAAATAATGGAGTTTCCTTGTTTTACTATTTTTTTCAACACATGAAATACCAGCTTTGAAAGAGACACATTTTATACAAACAGTGCATATATCAAAAGAAATGCATATCCAGTATTTGATTGTCAAGTTGGACATATACTCTCTCAAGAAATTTGTCCAGTTTTCTATATCAGAAAAGAAGGGAATAACATAAGAATATTTTTGTACATTTCTGTAGTGCTTTATGGCTGATTCAGCTCATAGCTGCTCAAGTTTGATTTGAATTAGATTAAAGCCATATGAATTTTTAAATTGTTATGACATTTATTTAAAACTCCTGAAACCTGTATGAGAGCCCTATTACCCTTCTCTATCTTATTAAATCCCACTTTTTTTCCCCCCTTCTTTTATTTTTCTTTTTTGTACATGGCCACCCAAGCTTAAGATGGCTAGATTTTCACTCCCTAGCTTCAATACTCTTGAAGCCCAATAGACCTTTCCATCTTCAGTACAAGTCAAACTGTCTGAATTTCTAGAATTTTTTTCCCAGGAAATTAAAAATCTTCATTTCACTTCTGACAAATCTTCATTATTGAGTCCCAAGGAGTGTAAATTCCTAAAGCTGTCCTAGCCTTGCACCAACAAGGAGAATTTTAACTAGCTGGTCCAGTGAAATCCCACACACCTTAGAGGTTCACTTTATGCAGAAGAACATGCCACTTCCTTGGTCTGATAGGAACTGATCTGAAATTGTTTCTAGGATATATATTAAAGGACTGAAATTACACTTAAAGATATTATCATGACTGATAGGAAACAAAAGACTACTCGCTTAGGAATACATATTTTCCAAGTATCTGGGTATTGAAGGAAAAGACTCTACATGATAACCTAACTGAAATGCAAGCCATTACTTTTAAACATATTTCTGTCCCTTAATTTATTTTTTTTTAAGATGCAACAGGTATTTCTGATGCATTTATAGTGATTAAATCTTACAGTGGAAAAAATGGAAAGCAAAGCAACTGATATTCTGGAGAGAGCTCCAGAGAAGAGCCAAAGCAGTAGTAACTAAGAAGAGACTGTCTACCAAGTAGAACACTGACTAGAGAGATGTTTCTCAGGTGATCTTATAGCAAGAAAATAAAATAGTTTTTTCCCTCTTCTGTCGCTACACTGCATGCAATAGTTCAATTCTTCCTTGTATCTAAAGGTATCTTCTCTTCAATACTGCACAAAACCTGAGTTTAAGACATACTTGCAGTATTTAAATCATTGATCCATGCTTCCTGGCTGCATGCATGCTATTGCCCTCATCACACTCCTCTGTTCTGTATAACTGCAGATAAATACGGAATACCAAAGTCACTAACAGCCAAGCTATAACAGATTTAGTGCCATGCTACTTTTAGCACATATTTTACATCCGCTTAGACCTATAGTTATGAAGTACACAGAATTGTTAAGGGTATGCAAACAGGAGCCTAGTTCATACTATGTTATGTACTACTTCTGCATTTGGACCAGTCTGCTCAGTCTCATTTATGTTAACAAGACATATACTGGGGTTTTCTCATGTAGTGTGTAATATCTCTTTCTTTCAAGCATACGAAGAGTGGGAGGAAAATCTTGTAGTTCCAGAGGTTTTGTTCTATATGACGTTTGACTACTCTATAATTAATCCTCTAGGTAGACATAAAATCATAGAATAGCACTGCTTCAGTATAGAGCAAAAAAGTAATCTATTGTATTTTATGAAAACTTGTCAAACAAACAATGTATTTGGGAATTAATGGGGTTTCTATTTGCCCTTCAGGCAACTTTTTGTGGCAATTATTAAGATCCAGAGCCTGTTAGGGAAAGATGATGGAATTTTGCAAAAGTGAGGTAGGCAGTGGTGGAATAGCAGAAAAAGAAAGATGTTAATTTTTTAAACTTGCAGATGAGAGTTTTCAGATATCTGGAGTAAGGGACTTAAAAGATGAAAAAGAATTAGTAAAACAGACCCACAACATAGTTGAAAGACACTTGAGACAGAGCCGCTAGAAACAGCTATAAAACCACTATTTGGCAATTACGGAGAATATCTGAATGAATGATACTCGTGTTGTGTGATACAGAATTCTCTCCTGGTGCTGAAGTGAAAAATAGTACAAAACAAAACAAAAAAACCCAGAGGAGCAGAAAACAAAACAGTAAGATGCTGTTCATTTCTGGAATTATTATTTTAGTATTCTTATACATTGGGGAATTAAATTATCAAAGACAGTGAAAAGAAGTAAACTCAATCTATCCAAATTGGAAATGGTCAGATTTACTACTGATGTTTGCTAAATGATGGCTCTAAACCCTGGAAAGCAGTGCTCGAAGTAAATACCTGTAATAATAATAATTTTACCTAAACACATTTGTACTTTAATGCTTGTTTAGAGAATGAAATTAAAAACACTGCATCACCAAAATGAAAAGAAACTAAAAAAACAGTCTAATTGTTTTCTATTTAGAAACAACTGTTCAGAACAGATGGAAGCAAGCCTTGTAAAGGGGATATTCTGAAATGGGAAATGAGGGAAAAACCTTAAAAGTTTATCCGTAGTAAAATATTCTACCTAGAATTAACCAAATATTTCATAGATGAAATGTACACAACATTTTTATTAATGCTGTGTACATATCTGGCCAAGCCAAAACAGCATTGTTAATTCCCATAAATGTGGCAATCAGAGGAAATGGATTTGCAGGACTGGAATTTAAAAGCTTTTTTTAGGATGACAAACAAGTCCTCAAGTTTCTATTTTTCCATGAGTTTCTGCCTGGAACATAATAGTTTTTCTGCATACCTCTCTCTCTCAGGTCGTGTTACTCATCCTTTATCCAAGGTGGGCAAGAAAGACTTCACTGTCGTTCATATGACCTGGTAAAGAAGCACAGCCATTCTTGTCTTGTTTGTTAACTGATACTACAGATATCAACCTGGTTTTACAACATTTGAGTCCCTGTGAATAAAAATAATACCAAAATAACAATCCATTCTCCTTATCTTAAATCAAAACTGAACATATGTTGGAGAGATTAATCTCTAGTGCAAGTCCTTGCTGACCTCACCTGCAACAGACTAGCTCCATTCTCACAGTGAGGATATATAAAAAAGGGTGGAAATAGATTAAATAGATGATAGCTAATTCCTTTTTTTTTTTTTTTTTTTAACCACCAGACATTGCTTAGTATCTTCTTAACATTGAAGCTATATATTCTGACACATCTCTTTCCCTAGGAATAATCTGTTGTACTCTTTGGAAGCAAAAAAAAAAAAAGTTTGTAGGAAATTTTGCAGTTCTGATATTAGAAGTACAATTAAGTTGATTTTTGCTCTAGATCAGGCAAAACTTAAAAATTCAAAGCAATATTGTATACAAAATATACAATTCAGGGTCGAAAAAGACCAGCAGTCAAAAATCTATTTGACTTTAACACATCCTGAACTTATATATTAAATAATAAAGAGGCAATTTTGGTTCAAAATTTTATTTTTGGCAGAAAATAGTAACAACTGAAAATGTTGCCTCTGAAAAATAATTGACTTTGATCAACCACCTTCTTTGTAATGTATCAAAAGGTTTTGATTTCCATCACCTACAATAGACAAAGAGATAATGACAACATAACTATTTACTGATGCACTTTAATTGCCCTTTCCTTGTATTCTTTTATTTTTTGTTGTCACAAATCTCCTTTCTGTTGCACTGAGTTTCCAGCAATATTATATACACTGTAGCATCAGTCTCCTTGGTCATTACAGGTTCCTAGTAATAAAAAAGATTCAAGTGGGACCTTTGACATCATGGAGGGTTTAAAAGTTGAGAAGGATTATGTGCATGATCATTCCAAATCTTCTTACGGGAAAATTAATTGCAAAATGTCAAGAAGCATGTTTATGCAATGCAGAATGATTTATTAGTTTATTGGCCAATTCATTTGAAAGTCAAGTCAGTCTTTGCCAGTTTGATAACTAATTAGCTTTACCATCAGTATACTTTCTATAATTACTACATAATGTTATCTGTACATTACTTCATGTTCTGCTAACATCAATACTTTAGCCATAGCTTACAATATCCATAAGCTTCTATTTTGGTTTATGTGAAAAACAATCTCATGGTTGTTTGTATTTTCCACCTGCAGTGCTCTCAAAGCAATTTACTTCCAATTAACCAAGTTTTTTAAAGTAACTACTTAACTACTCAGATATATGCATCAATAGCCAACCATTACGTTTGAGCTACCCTACTGTCTATAGCAACAAAAATCTACTAACACCTTAAAGCATAGAAAAGCTATGTCAGGAAAATGCTTTTGTGTGATTTCTCTGAAGTATTATTGATTTTTACTATCTATTACATATTTCTTTCTATTTAAAAAAAATCTGTTTAATTCCGCCTGTGAATGCATCAATCAAGTATTAATATGCATATATGTATACACACAAAGATGCAGTGTATTCATGAAATTACTGCTGAAATTGTTGGTTTAAAAAAAATAATTTGGTTTTCTATTTTTTCTGCAAATGAACTTCATGTATACCCTAAAATTATTAAACAAACCCTTTTTTATATCATTCTATCTGAAATGTTCTGCAGAAATCCTTGGTCTGACTAAAAGTATTCAGTTTGTGTCAAGCTCTTACACATTTCTAAGGAACTCCACCATTTTTAAGAAAAATAATTCAGCATATAAATTTAGAAATGTTTACAGGGGGGAAATTTTCTATAAAAATGCTCTTTCAACTAATCTAATCATTTTAGTCAGCAAGTGTTGGACTTTGTCAACTAAATTTATGTCAATTTGTCAGTCTCAGAAACATTATAAAACAAAGCATATATGGAAGAACACTGAGTAAATTGCATTGTGTTCACACTTATTTTTATCTAATACTTTTGAGTTCAGAGAATATTACAGCAAATTCACGGCTTAATCAGAGTATCACTCATTATATGTTTCAAAGACATAAAAAGTTATTGCTCTTACATCTCTTCACTATCTGAGAGAGAACTCCCAATTTGTTTCAATGCAAGTGAAACAGGTAAGACTAACAATGCACTAAATCACGCCTCTCATACAAAAGACATTCACAATAAAAAATAAAACAATGACGAAGATTGTGTGTACAGAGCCTAAATTAGATTGATAAACAGATTGAATCTTTCTCTTAGCCCTAATATAATCGACCTGCTAGTGATGAGAAACACATGAGAAATTTCTCAAATATTCACCCAATGAGAAGAGAGGGGAATATATTTGTAAAAAGAGAATGTAAATTTATATACTACTTGCCTTGTCACCAGAAATGAATAGGAAAGCTAGACAGAGTCAAAAGAATGTATTCTCTCTTATGGATGGCCAACTCAAAAAGACAAGCAAAAGTGGAGAGGAAATATCTTAAAATAAATAAATTAAAAGCAACTAAGTGACTTATTACGGTAGTCAACACTAACCCAGCAGAACTTCTAAAATGTGTTGATTGTACAAAGATCAGATGTCAGACATCTACTGCATAAAACTAACCATGAATTTAAGTTACATTTTGGTCAGACATTCTCAATTCATAACAAGAAACTGCCCAGAAACTGATTTTTTTCCTTTATTCCCCATTTCTTAAATACCAGGATGTTAATTACTAGACTGAGCTATTTTCTGCAAACACCTGGATACACAATATGTAGAAAGTATGCATTCATATATACATATTATGAATTAACACATGGTCAAAAAAAATTTCACAAATAAGAGAGTAGTGGGATGGCAGTTGTTCAATGATTTCATAAAGGGTACAGAAACAAGCATTAAAATTAAATGGCAAAGTTTCTTTTGCACAATTTTATGTCATCAGATATAAAAGCTGCCCATCAAGAACTGTGAAGGGTCTAAATGACTGAGAAACAAAACAGCAAATAAAATTCAGAGATGGCAGGTTTTAATAAATCATAATAAATAATAATAAAGCCCCCACCTTAGTTAATGTGGAACTGCAGTTAGTATACCCTGACAAGAGGTCACAGATAGATCATCTCTGGAAACATGTTGAAAAAGTTAAGGGCGGTCTAATGATTTAGCAGAAAAGATGGGGGGAAAAAGGGATACCATTATAGGAATGCTAATATGTCGCTGTCTTTAATACTACATGCAGTCCTGATCTCTAAATGAAAAGGAAACAAACAGAAACGGAAGGAGACAGAGACAAAAATGACTGTCAAAAACATGGAACAATTTCACAGAATGAAGGACTAAATATACTCTGAGATTTTTTTAGGAAGCAAATGGGAAAGTGAACAACATAAGTCTCCCAAATCATGAATAATTGGGAGAACCTACATAGGAAATGATGTTTGCTTTGACCTTCCTCTGATCACTTCACTTGGTATCACGTAAGCAATTGTACTAGAAGAGACAGTAAAACAAACCAACCAAACAACCAACACCATCCCTCCTCACTGTCCCATTAACACTTATTTTCACAGTTATCTACCATATGGCATCTCTCCAGCCCCATGAAACCCAGACTGGAATGTTTTAGCCTACTTTGCCATGACTCATCAGGAAGATAATCCTCATATTCAAGTATCTGCTTAATACAACTCTGAATCTTCCAGTTTTAGAATGGGTTTTAGTTGGTTTTCTGTTGGGATTTTTGCAAGGTGTTTTGGTTGTGGATGTGTTTGTTTTGGTTTAGTAGGGTTTCTTAGGTGTTGGAGTTTTTTCACACAGGGAAGAAATCATAATCACCAAAAGTATTGAAGATGTGAACAAACAGTGCTGTCTTCTGTTTTGGTTTCTGTTTATTCATTAATAATTCCTAAATTGCTCTATTTGTTCCTCTCTTGTACTCTTTTCTCCAATACCTGACAGTGTGTAGAGAAGCACCCCATCTAACTGATGGAGAGAGTACAGGGCTGGATGAGTCTTTGATCTGGTGCAGCACATTATTCATGCACAGAGAGTGAAAATGTAAATTATTAATTACTAACTCTTTAGAGTAGCTGAGATACTGAGAAACAGCGGGACAAATAAATCCTACAAGATTATAAGAAATCCTTCACTGATTAACGCATTGACAAAGAAAAGATAAGCATCTACACGGAGCTACATGTTTTTCTAAATTTTTACCTCTATCAAATATCTACAGACAGTGATTAGATGAGCTGTAAGAAAAACAACAAATTTCAAGGTTTCTCACTATATAAAAATTATTTATTATTATAAATATTATTCCACAAGATTCATAAGAAATCTGATTTTATAGGCCAAACAAATGATTACTTATTTAACAACTCTGAGATCACTTATTATTTCTAAAGCACCTTTTTAGAATGTAGACAATCAAACTGAACTTACTATTTCAAAAAAATTCATAGTAAACAGACGCACTCAGGTTGCAAAAGAACCTTCAGACAATTGAGTCCAATCACAAACTTAGCATTGCCAAGTCCACCAATAAACCATGTCGTAAAGTGCCATGCCTACATACTCATCCACTTACCTGGCAACCTGTTCCAATGCTTTATAACCCTTTCAAGTGTATAAATTTGTTCTTCTCTGGACATGCTCCAGAACCTCAATGTCTTTCTTGTAGTGAGGGGCCCAAAACTGAACACAGTATTTGAGATGGGGCCTCACCAGTATGAGGGAACAATCACTTCCCCTATTTCTGACACAAGCCAGGATGCTGTTGGCCTTCTTGGCCACCTGGGCAGACTGCTGGCTCATATTCAGTTGGCACTGAAGCTATGATGCCCTTGTGACCTTCTACTTTGTGTTCGAGGATCATAATTTTTAATTTTCAAACAAATTATCCAGTGTAATATATTTAAAGACACCACATACCTTTTAAATCTACAGTTTTCAGCTCCTTCATCCTATAGTCCTTTTCCTGGGCATGACATCTGCAACAGCAAATGAATTTACACTAGTTTTCTATAAAGTTTGAAAGATAATCTGAGATCTATGAAGATAAAATTAGGTTAGTTTTTTAAGTAAGATTTCTCTGCAGATTTAGAATCCTACCAATTTCTGTCATCTGTAACTTTTACTGGCAATTATTTTATTTATACTTCCAAAGCATTAACAAAAATAATATGCTGCAAATGGATTTCTGATTAGTCTGACAGGATGCTCTGGCTGAATGGTGGTTCCCTACATGCTTCTATTTTCAGATTTATTTATTAGATTAAAAAATAACTATTAAACATATACATATCACTTTACGGTGATTATACTAGTTTTTTATCAGAATTCTGCATAGCGCTTAATTGAATACTTCATAAACCAAGAATAGTAAATGTAAACAGAAACACTGCTGAAAAGAAATTGTAATTCAGTGAAGCAAAACAACAAAATTGTCCGATATCCTTAAAAACACAGTGATTGACATTGTGGGATATTATTTTTTAATTCCCTCTGAAAATCAACTTATATTTGTTTTTCACTGACTCAGTATCATGTACATAGATGCCAGTTGAATTAAATTATACTATTAATTGTTTCCCTAGCATTTTGCAGTTCATCACATTCATGTCTCAATCCCGACATTTGTAAAAAAAGAACTTTTACCTGATTTCTCTTACCATGAATGAAGAGCAATTATTTTAAATATTATAATAAAAGCCCATTAAAAGTTACATGAGCAAGAGTTTTTGTCGTCTAGAGGAAAGATTTAATATTTACTGGACTACATAGATATTATTACTTTGAACACAATTATTTTTGCAGGTCTTTTCTGGGCATTGCTGAGTATGGAATAAATTCATCTGATTTGCTGTTCACCAACATTTCTATGGAAACACAGATATTTATTATTCAACATAGCCCATGCACATTTCAGGTCTTTGATACTGTGCTCTGCTAAATCTCTAGAAATCAGCTGTCTACCCTTTTTGAAGGAAAACTGTCTTCCAACAGGCTCCTCAGTCACTCTTTGATAGAAGCTGTGTGCTAATCAGCTTGTCATTCTGAAGGCCAGCAGAGGTCACAGTGCAATTCTCTGCCATTGTTAACATGAAGAATTGCTCCTGGGAAATGGCTCCTGCTCCCAAGCAGTCCTAGTGACGTGTTGGCTGGGAAGAGGTACAGCAGTCTAAAATACTGTCCAGAAGATCACTACACTGATAAAGATATTTAACATAGACAGAGAGCAGGATGAAAAATGACTGACTGGATAAACTCCTTCTCAGTTGGAAAGCAGAGTATGTGTTACCCCTATGTGGTGGGTCCTTGTAGGCTTTATATATGGAGCACACTCTGTGTAAAATGCTAGACAGGATGGCTCTATGAATCAGAATATGGGAACCAACAGGTCAGGACACATCCTTGTTAGATCAACCACTTACGCATCAATTCATCACTCTGACTCTCTCATTAGCTGTGTCTTTTGTTCAGAATATTAGAAAATCTATGACAGCCTTAAATAAAAGTAATTTGTCGAACAATCCCACTGCAAAAAATACTGTATGGATGATGCTTATAGCTATCTGCTTATAGACTGCAACTTTGGATATGGAGCAATGTGGTTTTGCAAAGTCTATCTCCTGTCATCTTCATAACTAGACACTTCCAGGTTGATTCAGGTGGAACTGGCCATATCACCAAACAAGGTTTCACTGTGAGCAAAGCAGCAGTCAGTAACGTTGAAAATCTAGTGTTACTGGGAACTGTTAGCAGAAAAAATTTAGGTTACTAGGGAATTTGGGGGAAAAAAAAGAAAATCAACATTGAAGGCAATTGTGTTTTGAGGATCTAAAATTTGAATTTGAATACTTAAAATGTTTCACAGAAAAAACTACATACAAACAAACATACAACTTGTTCTTGGTAACTAGGTGAAAGAGGGAACAGATTTCAGATCTCAACTTGGTCTTAAGCCAGAATCCTAGCCATATCCATCTTCAATTAAGCAATACGATTTGAGTTCAGTAGTGCTGTTTAGATCTTCATTTACATTACTAGGCATAGACATTTATAAGCACAGCCTGAAGACAATGTCTTCTACTTTTTTCTGGGGTGGGGAGGCTGGAATCAATAGTTCTCATAACATACCATGTTATATATGATTTCTTTTTAAAAATGAAGAATGAAAAAGCCTAGATATGTTATTTTCTGTATGAAGGATAAAATAAAACTTGGTAATTTCTTTTTTGTTTCCTTCCTCCCCGCCTTTTTCTTTCTTTTTTTCTTTCCTTTTTTTTTGGAGGGGGTGTGTGTTTGTTTATTTATTTATTTTAAATTTGGATTTGAAAGCTACTTTAACATCTAAAAGTTTCTGCATGATGCAGAGGTTTAGCTTTTCCCATAATAGAATTCAGGTAATCTTTTCATACGTTCATGTGGTTGTGTTTTGACAATAAAAGGAAGAAAGCCATTAAAAGAAAACAATAAATGAAAAAAAAAAAATCCAACATACTACTTTTCCTGTAGAGAAATTCATCAGGAGACTTAATTTTTGTGATTTTAGTGTAGCATAAATTGAACTGCATGATGACGGGCAATTCTGAACAGTACAAATGCCTTTGTCTGTCTAAACTTTCATTGTTTCATTGACTGTGGTCATTAACACTGGTCAAGGCTCTGCTTTTTCCAGTTTAAATTTCCAGAGTAATTTATCCCCAACAAAAATTATATCTATCAGTGTAGGCAACACTCTAATCTCACAGGCAGGATATGCTGGTGTTTCGAGTACTCAATCCCTGGCTTGGAATATAAAAGCTGGTTTTCTGCTTTGTTTTAGCTAGCATGTGCTTATATGCTTTCGTTAGTTAATTATGTATTAAGATGCTTTTTTTCAGTGAAAAGGAAGACTTATTTCCAATTTCTTCCTATTGCATGAGTTAGCTAATGCTGGGAATTAAAAGTGTGCAGAGAGAGAGGGGGAGGGTTTTCCTTTCATTCCCTCTCTGAGAGAGAGGAGACAGAGACAAACTCAGTTTTAATATTGTTTGTTTGCTTGTTTTATATATTGTAGAAGCAAAAAATATAATAATTTTTAGATGTTAATCACCAAATTTAAAATCACAAAAAAGTTACTGTTTAGGACTCCAGAAAGCCAAGTGAATGTATTGCTCCAAGCATAACTATGAATGAGCAATTATATGTCTGTTACTATTCTTTCCATGTGGCATTTCATGTACCACTCTCCGAGAAATGATCAGCATCAAAGAGAAAAAGCAGACACTACTTGGCATATAAAACCATAAATACATACTGTAATATACCGCTTCATTTCCTGTGCCAAAGGAAGATGGAAAAATTATTTCTGTTTTGTATACTACATGCATTATTGATAGCTATATTACTGATAAAATACTCCATCTTTAGCAACAGCACACAAGCGCAAACACTGTCATCCAGAGGCTGGAAGTGCTTTAGAAAAAGAGACAAGCATTTATTTCCATTTTAAACACGAACAAGAAAAGACCAAATGTATTAAGCAGTCTGTGTAATGTCACATGAATCAGTCACAGAATCTGGGCTTGTGACTCCTAAACATATACTTATTCATTAGCTCATGGATTTCTTGTCAGTGTCTTGAGCTTCTAAAGTATTCATCCTTTCCCTACCACTCTACACCTCCATCTTTTATGCTTTAATCCTATCAATTTTCATTATCCCACATTGTGACCATGTCAACTTTCAGATTAAAACTCTCTAAATACAGGATTATGAAGTAGTTCTTGCTGATGCAGCTCTTTTCTGTTCTTTTTAGACTAAAGTTTTTATAAGTATATGCTTGCAATATGTCTTTCTTGTCAAAGCTGCGGGTGTTCTTTACATTTTCTCCTATTCTGTGCAACTATACAGTTGAGCTACCTTCTTCCAGAGATGGCTCTTTCTCAAATGCTGACCCTACATTTATATAAAGTTTAGAAAACTTTAAATATGTAACTTGCAATAAATTATATCTGAGAGGGATATTATTTCTCACAGGTAGAGTAATTTTATCAGAGAATGTTAAAAAACTCAGTTTAACTTCATGTTCTTTCTTTCTTTTATTATTTATTCTTTTAAATGAACCTGTAAGAAATTTTACTCCTCTCATATCTTGAAGTCCAAAGACAACCAGAGACATGGAAGACCACAAAGTTTGTAATTATAATTTTCATCAAATACTAGACATGAAAGAGGGTGGACATCAATAAAATGTCTATTTGTGATGCTGTGCATGTTTTCAGAAGAGCAAAAAGGCGTAGTAGTTAACAGGAAGAGTTTTTAAAGAAAAAGCAAATAAAGAACACAGAAAAGCAAAGAAAACAAAAAAAGACAAAGTTATTTTTAATTAAAAAGCAATGAATTGCATTAAATCTAACTAAATTTATCTTTTTAAATTAAATTTCTGATAATTATTTTCATCAAGAGAAAACCATTAGTATAATGAAGTAGCTTTTCCAGAGCACTTTTAAAAAGGAATCTCAATATTATTAGTCAGTATATTAATTATGATTGGAACAGATAAAAAGTTTCAAAATAAAGATATTAGCACTCATTATAAGAAGATTCACTACATATTTTTTTTAATTATTAGAAAATATATGACATTGTCTGCCCATGAATTTAGGCTTCTAATGAACTGTTTGGCTTACCCTTCGATTTTATGGACGCATATATCAAAAGCAACAATGTTTATAAGATAGTGGCATTCGTACAACTGGCTGATTATGCTGACAACTGTTAATCATGATAACTCTGCACATTCAGAACAATTTAGAAATAAATGGAAATGTAGTCAATAAACCACCAGAAAACTGGAAAGACTAGTTCTTCCAGAGAATTACTAAGGCATCAACAGCTTCTATAACATTTCTAAAGTGAAGCAGCACATGAACAGGAAACAAACTCTTTGCAAATGTCTATGAGGTACATCCTTTGAAATGTGATTTTAAATTCCATAGTAATTATCAATAAAGTATACCAATGTTCAGTAACTCATTCAGCTGTCATCTTCTATTACTACACCTATCTCTACTGACCATTTTTAAGTCTTTTAGGTATTTACAGAAATTAAACTCTGAAAAAAAAGAAAGGTCATACAATACGTTATGGTTTGAAGTATTCACAACAATTTATTGTCATTTAGACAACTATTTTATCATCAGATGACCCCTCCTTACCTGGTAAAAGAAATGGAAAAAAACCCAAGGAAACCCAAGGGAAATATAAACAGATTGAATAGAACAATACAAAATTATTAATAATATTAAAGAACCAATATTGATCCCAATAGCAATATCAAATATACAGGATTATACTCAGACAATTGTATGAGCAGGAAGCTGTGCACTCCCAGCAGCAGACAGCAAATGGCAGACACTGTGAACTCTATGGCCTCAGGGGGGTCCACCACTGGGGCAAGAAGTTCTCAGTATCACAGCTGTCATGAAAGAGGAGGGACTCCTCAGCAAACTTTCTAATTTATACTGAATGTGATATTCATGTTATTAAATAATCCCGTTCACCAGCTTGTGTCAAGTGCCCAGGTCTCACTCCTCCTCATCCCTGCACCTGGATAGCTCAAGAACGACTGAGACCATGAAATCCGCAAACCACAGATGACTATTAAGTAATTATTTTCACAAATTCAGACAACAAGAGTCTTATAGAAATGCAGTTTTCCCAAGCATTAAAAGAGACCCCACTGAAAAGCCAAATTACTGAAAGAGAAACCAATCCTGTGTCATTCAAACCAGGACACACTGACAGGTAGAGATCAATGCCCCAAACTAGGCTGTAGATATGGTCATTATTCTTACTAGTGGAGGAAGGGTGCAGAAAAAAAGAAAATTTTAAATAAAATCATGGCCTAATTGAGAGAAAAGCTGAGCTTTTGTGGTAACTTTAGAAGGGACAGACTTTCACTGTCTTCATTCAATTTAGTAATTTGTTTTTGTCAAAATGCATTTCTTAGTGTTTATCAATTACATGCCATATTCCTTGTGAAAAGAGTCTTAGCTATGAATCTTCAAAGTATTGAAATGCTTTCTATGATCACATTTTCAAAGTGTCCTGTATGCAGTAGAATTTAATACAAACACACCCCAAAAGTGGACAACAACTGAAGTGAAATTTTCAGGAAGAGTCTGAAGAGACAACTGGATTGTTGTGAAAAATCAGAGCTCAAAGTCAAGGTTCATGATTAAAGCAAAAGTTTGCACATAAGAAGCAAGCTGTCCTGGTTACTTCATTCCTTTGCATAATACAAAATCATTAATTAGCATAAAATCAAGGAAATATTAGCTGCTGATATTACTGACCAATGCATTGTCTTAATGTATAATGAAGATCTATTAGGGTTATAATGAAGGGTTAATGATCTCTATAGAGCTCACATATTGGAATTTTTTAGGATTTTTTCTTAGAAATCATTATCTATTGACAATCATAGAGTCACATTGGATTACTGAAGAAGAAAGACAAGGAGGTCACCCATTTTACATGTCACCACCTATCTTTCCTGTTTCATTAGTAGAAACCTGTATTGTAGCCATTACAGAAAATTTAGAAGCATTTTTGCCTTAAGATATTGAAGCAAAATGCTCTATTTAGTTTTCAACCTTGTATTGAGAACAATTGTTTCTTTTGCCACCAAGTATTCAATTAAGTAGCAGGTAATAGTTCACAATATCACACACACACACATATATATCTATTTATACACAGGTATCTACAATGAATTTGAACAGAAATGTAGTACTGTTTGGCTTTTTTTTGGATTTCTTTACACTGTAGGCTGATATAAAACAAACACATTCCTTAAACATGTACAAGCTCCCAATTTCACTGTTGAGAATACTGCCTTGCTTTTACTGTGCACCTTCAGGAAATTACACCTTTGGATATAAACTGCACCCTTAAAGAAATACTGTACTGAGGTGCATAGATTTACCAATTTACCACATTACGCAGTATAAATGATTAAAATTAATTGATTATGCAGCTGCTGCCCACTCTTAGGCTTCAAATGCTTGCAATAATTAGGTTTGAGCTTTCCCTGACTTAAAAACTGCTGATAAAGAACACACTTGATAACTTCACCCAGAAGGTAACTTGGATCTTGAAACATAAAAGAATGACTAAGTAACAGGGAGTGGACTCAGGAGGGAAAATAAAAAAGAAAAGAAAGGGAGTTGGGGTGGGGTGATCTATTTGCTTCAGAGTCCCTCACTCGTATTTCAGCTTTATTATACTTATTATTATTAAAATTATTATTTATTATTAAATCTGTCCGAAAATAACATGCTACTATTGACAACATGCAACAATTTTTAAAACACGGCTTGATGAACTGGTACCAACTCTGTCTTTCTGATGTGTGATTCAGGAGGTCCTTGTTTCTGAGACCAATGATGGGAAAAGTTTGTGTCTATAAGCTAAAGCAATGTCATATATTATTTCCTTTTTAAAAAAAATGTGAAGACATTCTTATTTCACCTTCTACTTTCCTCAAGGAATAAAGCAAGAATCTCAAACTCAGTACATAAGATGCTATTCTCAAATACATCTAATGAGTTTAGGGGAGCAAATCCTGCAGCAGTTCATCAGAACTTGTGCTGCTGAGTTAGATGTCACTGAAAATCCAATCTCAGCTCATAATTAGGAAAGATAAGAGATTTGAAACAGAAAGCAAATTGACCTGATAAAGTCACTATGAACTCCCAGGACCAAACACGAAGAGAACTGGTCTAATGACAACAAAAGACTGGAGGTTTTAAAATAGTAAGATACAGATGTCCAAATGTCTGAAATTGAAGACAAATAAAAGCACGCAAAGGTAATTACTTGCAAATTTCAAAGGATTTATGAAACCATAGATCTAAAGAGCCATCATACATTTAATGCCGTTAAAGGAAGGGGACTGAAAATAGCTCTTTCCAATCTGTATAACAGTAAAAACACTTATCTCTTTTGCCACCTTATGTAGTTTTGTGACCCTTAAAAATAAATTAACAACCTTCCCCTCCCCCTTCCAAATCCCACCACCACCAATAGGAATTGTGCTTGTTCTTGTGTTAAAGGCATACCTAGCAAAATAAGTATGTTTTTTTCTAGTCATAAATAATAAGAATTCCCAGTCACTACACTAAAAATAAATCTAGTGCTTTGCAATGGTGAACCCAAAGGAGGGAAAAGGAAGGCCAACACTTGTAAACTCCAGTCATCCACCTCCTCCAGCAAATGAAAACTGAACTTCCAAATATACATTAAACAGTGGCATTGTAATTCTATAGGAATTCAGGACTATATCCTTAACATCATTATATTTAAGGAGTGTTCCTAAATTTTGCAATAACTGCAGGCTTGAAACGTGCTTTACAATACAATGAAAGAATGAGGATGAAGTAATGGTCGAGACAGTGTCTCTTTCTCGATTGCAATCTAGTTGAGAATAGAGCTTCTAGTAAATTAAAAAAAAAAGTCAACACATCAATCAATATGGGAGACAAAATAACGAGATTGCTTTGTGCTGATACTGGCTAACATTCAGCTATTCACTAAGTGCAAAACCAAAAAGGTCTTACAGTAAATTTGTCCGTGGGAGACTCTCACAACTCAGTGGGTGCATGTCATGACAACAGAAAGATAATATACCTCTCATTTCTGTTTGATAGATTCATTCAGCCTGGAAAGATAATAAAATGTTCAATCGACTCTCCACATGTCACTGCCAGTGTCATGTGTCATTGTCACTACCATGCGTCACCTGCTTAACTTACACATTAATACCAACTTGTCCCAGTGACCAGGACACCTTGTTATATCAGCTGACATATATATGTCAGCTGATATAAAAAAAAAAATATATTAGAGTTCCTTACTGTGAAATTAAGGTCCTGCTCCATGGATATATCCGAACCACACAAATTCTCCTGTAGGAACTATCTTACTTTGCTCAAAACCAGAAAACTCAAGTAGCTGCTGCTGCTAAAAAAATGTGAGTTCATGTTTTACTTAAAGAGTAAAATTTTTTACTTAAAGAGTAAATTAACTGGTGAGATATAGATACCATTTTTCTCATTTTCTCCCTCTGAGTCAGTAAATTATTCATACCCAGTCAAACAGTTCCAACGAGAAATCTTAGCCTTGTACATGCAACAGTTAAGAAATCAGGTCCTGGAATGAGCATTCAACATCCTTTCAAAATGTGACAGTTGTGTTCCATATCTCAGGTAAGTTACAACCATTGCTACAAGCAATCTGCAGTTCTAGTCTACACTGCTTCCTCTTTTTAGCTAGATAATCTTAGTAGTTTCTCTCAGAGAAAGCTCAAAACTAAAATTCTTTGTTAAAAGAAAAAAATAATAATAGGTAAGTCACTTTAATTATTTAAATGAATCCAGGTTTGAAATGCAGAGAATACAAGTGGAATATAAAGTTTTCCTCAGAATCTCTTTTTTGCAGATACCTAACTGCCTTAATCTGGCTATATCTCTAAACATTCAGAATTTATTATTTACAGGTGACTCTGGAAACTACTTGCTGCCTTACCTCAATACTGAAACACTATAGTATTCAGCTTTAGTCTTTCTGCATTTAAATTTTTGATCTATGAAACAGAGATCATAAGACTTTCTAATTTAACAGTTCTCATTTAAGTTAGTTCTCTAAATTTGCATCTGTCAGAGTCCTGAACACTGGTGGTAGAACCGTTATAACAAACAAGATAGTAACAAGTGGTTCCATTGCCTCCAAAATACAATAAACTAGAAATCTCCACTAATTGGAGATGGGGCTATTAACTGGCACACTAAAACACAGACTGTTGTGATGATTTCCTTTAGAAAAAGAAGGCATGTGGTAAGTGCTTTACAAGATCAACAAGCACAACTTCAGAAAATACTGAACAGGTAAACCAAAAAGCATCCTTTCCAGAGCCAATTTCACTGCTCTTTACTGGGGGCATCATGGACCACCTTACATCACATCTTCATCTAAGGTGCTAAGAGCAACCTGCTCAGTAACAATTCTGCTACTCTTGAAAGGACTTAACACAGTGGCTCTGCAGGCTCATTTGGATGTAGCTTTGTTGCATGTTTGCAGACACAATTGTCCAATCCTTACTACCACACATTTACCCACTATACAAGCTTTGTTTTGTAGAATCTAATAACTAAAATAATTATGTGAATGACAAGTAGTTCAAGTTACTCTTTCTATATAGATCCTAATAGGTCTAGAGAATGTCTTTGGCAAAGCAGCCTGGACATATTTGTTTCTCATGCTGCAGTGCCTGGGATGAAAATTGTAATTACACAATGACCCTAATCTACTTCCTCTCCCATTCAGATGAGCAGTTTACATTCACAATTTCATCTTCCCCTAGCAACCAGGCAATCATGCCTGTTGTACCTACTACATTTTGGTTGTGTAATTAAGTCACTGGCTATTATGCAATACAGTAACTCAAACATACAAAGTGTAAATGGATGGGCATGGTACACAGCACGTGTTCAGTCCTTGCAGACCACCAATAAACCAGTTAGTCTTTAAGAAAAAAAGATAAAAAAGTAAATGCTCATGCCTAAAGTACTGTATTCAAGACAAAGAACAACTTTAAAAAGTACTAAAAAATTAATAATTATTATAATAAATGTGCTGCCTGAATAACCTTCTGCTATTAAGGAGACTAAGCAAGTAAAATAAGCCAATAACAGTAAAACAAGCTGTAAAATGTCTTGTGATAGCTGAATTTCTTATAGAGGCTTCTCTCTCTTTCCTGAGGAAAAGTCAAAATTATCTTAGAAATTTTCCTTGGATACTTACTTGCCTTGTTTAAGCACATCTACATCAAAATGCCCAGTCATCTAGGTCTAAATTATTGCTTTTAAAAATTGAATGCAACATGTATACATATCATATACAAAAGTGAAAGGGTTGATGGGATAAATATGTGAGCTATCCAAGACTCTTTAAAAACTCTGATGATGTCCCATTAATCCAGTCACAGGTAAGAGCCATTTTATGCTGCATAACACACAAACAAAATACGTCAGCATTCTCAGTTTCTATCAGTGACAAGCAGCTTAATTTGATCTCTGGTTACAATGTCACTTTTGAACAATGAAGACCAGCAGGAGATTTAAGTATTTCATATAATGTTGAACTAAGCAGAACATAAATTTCTACTAGCAAATATATTTTAAACTCTTAAACAGATAAGCACTTATCATCATGAACCATAAATGACACATATGGAACTGTTCAAATGGAATTCCTACTAAAAAACTGAGATGGGTAAGTTTGGTCCGAAATGAAATTTTCAAACTGAAAAATACATGCATTAGATTCCTCATAAAACCTGACCAACTAAACTAATATTAAACTCAGTGCTTTTATTTCATAGATCCTTGAAGAGGAAGAAATGCAAAAAAATGTTGCACTTCAGAAAGTCTGTCTGATGTAAAGCTTTAAAACCGGCCTTGTAGGTCAGTGTGGGGATATAATATTACCTAAATACATTAGTTGTGTAACCTGTAACTCAAAGGAATACACACTCAAATTCACACCCAAAGTTCATTGGACTGGACAACATTTTCAGAAATATTTTCAGTTATAAAATCACATGAGCTTTTTTATTATTTTTTTAATGCAATAATTATACCTATCCTTATTTCCTTCTTTGCTGAGGAAAAAAAAGGAAAAAGGTCTAGATAAAAGACATATTAACACAGACTTAACATAATTAAACACGTAGATTTTATAGGGGGTAATTTTTGTAAGACTGCCAAAAATAATATAATTTATGCTATCCTTGCACAATTAACATGCTTTGTGAGTTTATAGAACCCTCCACTTCTTTTTAAACCAGACGATGTGCTAATTCTACTGATTTAAAGTCTAGAGGCCGCCCTGTTTAAACTATGTAAATTAACAACTTAAAGCAATTACTCCATCTTATTGTCATCACATCATTAATTCTCTACAGGTTAAACAAATTTAGATTCATATTTGCAACTTCTACATTGCATCAGCAGCTCTTCCAGCATATTATTTTAAGACCAATTAATTAAGACAAACTGGTATTATAATTTGACTAAAATATGCATTTTTGAGAAGAAAAAGAGATTCTTATATTGCTACTGAGTGATAATATACTGCCAAAGATACCTGTTTACATCTCATATATTTTGTTTTTAAATCATTACATTCAACCCGGTATACTTATGAAAAATGAAGATTGCAAAACATCAAAAGCCATATGGTTACAGAAAGAATGTCCCCTAGTCTTACACACTCCTTGTTTTTCATGTTTATTCAGGATGTTTTGTCTAATATACCTATTACCTAATATACAAATACATGGGCATGTATTGTGTTTGCTACAATCCGATCTGCTTGTTTGAAACACTGACAATTTGTATCACGAGAAAACAGCACACAGGTAGAAACGCCATCTAAAATGCTGGAACAAGAGAAGGGACTCTGGATTATAAGGCTGTGGTGAGAACTGGATACTGAATTAAGACTCGTTCCTGTATCTTCTTTTGGATAAAGATCTGACAGAAGGACAATTCTCCTCTCAGCCCACTCTTAGCAGCTACAAACCACATTTATCCATAGTATGTTCACCTCCTCAGATATACCTTCCAAACTACTTGTCTGAACACTCTATCTTATTTTTAGCAAAATGAAGTAAGAAATAGATTACACAGTCTTTGCTAGTTCAGTTTATTTTGACTAAATGGGATTAGATTGAGCTGTAAATTTTGGTAGCAAAGCAGTGACAAGCCATGCCAGGTAGGCTGAAGTCCATAATCTTTTCAGCTGATATAACGACTGCCTGAAAAAAACATTGAACTAAACTATAAGAACACCTATACTTTGGAGCAGCAGAAACTATCTGCAGTAAGCACCGGAGAAGTGGAAAATGACATAACCTTGCCTTACTCTAGCACTACAGCACAGCCCAAGGACAAAAAACATTGAAGGACAACACACTGGGAGACATACTGAAGGATGTGAGCTCTACCCCTAACATTCTCCTGCTCTTCATAAACTGTGAATAAGGCCATTGTACCATACGTCTTCATGGAGAAGTTGTACAATGCATAGTACTACCCATCTGTGTTCTTTCTTTCTCATTCTCTCTCTTGAAACATAAAACATATATTTTAATTGTTAAACTGTCATTGAAAAAATAATAAAAGACTGCTTTCAATTTTTCTGGCTTTTTATTTTTCTCATGCACAGCATCCTCACCCATTCTAGCTGCAACACTGCTTCTATGATTTCATTTAAAATCTGATTTTATATTTATATTTTGACATATAAAAAGCTGATTTTCTAATAGTAAGCAAGATTTGCTTTGCTAAACTGAGTTCATGAAAACATAATTTCTCAATATAATGAGAAGACTCCTTTATTAGTATTCAGCTTTAGAGTGAAGACATTACATTTCAAAAGACAGGTCTTTTTCAGAATGTATTTCTACTAGAGACACCTTTTTTGGGTACTGTACTCACAGCTCATTTGTGACCTGCATTTTCTCGAATACAAGCTTTTGATCCTTATGTCAAGCAAAACAGCAATACCAGAGACAATATCCAGTTCATTCCCTATATCCTGTCTGCCTACATATTCTTCAGGTTACTAAATGAAAATGGGAAATATATATTTTATGAGAAAGTGTAAAAAGAAACTAAAACAGACAGTGAGAATCCTCAGAAGTCCACTTAATTCCTAGATGGATGGAAGGAGGTGCCATGTTGAGCTATATCCTGAGATAAGAAAACTAAGGAAACTCATAGTTATCAGAGGGAATTATCAAAACAAAACATAACAGATATTGCTAGTGGGAGTCTGAAATGCTACAGAATGCTCACTTCATCTTGGTAACATGGCATTTTATATTCATTTTATCCTCCTTCAAACACAATTTATAACATTTCACATTAGGAATAAAAGTAACTTAAAGGTGCAGCAGCAATTTAACACAAAAACATCCACTTCCCATAATTCTTGGTCACTTTACATCGTTAAGCCTTCATTACAGGAGCATTGCCTTTGGCCATCAGAGATAATGAGGTTCATACACACACACTGTTACACTGAATAACTAATGGCAAAATAGAACAACTGAAAGCATTCATGGCTTTGTAGTCCCATGATACTGAATTTCTCCTCAAAAAAAAAAAAAAAAAGAAAGAAACGTTGCAATATATAAATATAATTAAAACAGGAGATGACATTGTCCCCTCACTCCACTTTCTCTTTTTCAATCCTATTTTTGACATTTTACAGGCTGCAAGGCTGGAGACAGAAAGACAAGTAATTTGGCATCCATTCTTCTGATGAAAATGAGTATTATAAAATTTTATTCAGTCATTCATTCAAGGTGACAATGCACTTGACACAGGACAATAAGAATATAAATTTAAAATCCTCAGATGATATAAAGACTACTATTTGGTCACTGTACTGCATCAGCCCACTTAAAACTACTCAAATTGCATGTCCCAGTATGATGCAAGTAACGAATTTTGGGATTTGTGTGTAAATACGCCTTCCAATATTCATATATCTGACCCAACAAAGGTCTATTTCAGGAAGAAATCTGATTTGAGCCTCCTTTAACACTTTTTTTCAACTCAGATTTTTCAAAAACCCTAGGCTGGCGAATAATCTTGGTTAGTGCAGTGCAAATTTAGTAGCTCCAGTGACACCACTCTAATTAAAAAAACATGTATAAAAAAGCTACAGAACGGCTTGTTTTGATTGTTGTAAAAAGTTGAGACCTTTTATTTAATTAACTTCTAAATATGGTTCTAAGATTTAAGATGAATCATTTGGAACTGAAATCTGGCCACTTATATCCCCGCAAAAGGATATCAGTATTTGCAAGGTCAGCATTTCTTTCTATTAACTCATTGTATTTCATTTCAAAGTTCTTACAGGACTTTAAAATGGAAATATTTCTTTTTTTAATTTTCAATTAAAAAAATAAATAATTTATCCCAGGGCAAGAAGTAAATTTTGTATAAGTTCCTGAAATAAAGTTAACATTACATTGCACATAGAAACTAAATGTATGTGATGATTTTTTGAAAGCTGTATAAATGCAGTACATACAATGTTTATGTTGCCATTTTGTTCCATGACAGGCTTCAGGTACAATCAGATTAACAGCAAAAATATTCTACAAAGTTTCTGAACTTTTGAGGCTTTTGGCTCACAGAATTGTGCATTCTACGCCACGGCGACTGAAACAGATCTCTTACTGGATGAGGTATGAATTTCAAATAATAAATAAACAACAAAATTTGGTTCTAGTGATCTCTGTAGATTCATTTTCAGACACAGCTTCTTGGCATAGCAGGCTTCAGACACTCTAAATATATTATTATTCACCACCTAGATGTAGATTTTTCACAAAAATTTACCCTAACAATGAAGCAAACCTATCTATCTATTTCTCTTTCTACCTTCAGTTAATGTAATTCCACAATTGGCAAAAGGAGAAACATATCTATTTTATTTGGGAAGCTAATGTCAAATGTGCAATCAAATTAAAAAGTAGAACACAGGTGGAACATAAAAACTCTCTTCAACCACCCACTGATCAAATAATTACTACGCAAGTGCTGTTATTATCGTTGTTCGTTGGTTTTCTTTTTTTTTTTTTAATAAAATAGAAAGACTTAAACTTCAGGTGATTGCTAAAACCTTACCTCTACAAGCCCTGTAACAGAGAAGTTACAGATGTTATATTTCAGATCAACCTTGTGTTACTCTTTAGGTTGCAAATATTTCGCCGCATTTTATACAACTTCATAAATTGTGGAGGGAGGGGTCTAAGATATTTAATATTTTCCTGGGGAAGGGAAATTGTTTCAAATAAAAAAATCTATTGTAATTCAAGTGGAAGTATATGTTTCAAAACATTCGGATGAGAGAATTGATTAAGGAAACAAAATAAATATCAAACCGAGTTCTCCTCCCACTCACATTAACTTCATAGCAGTATAATCCCATCATCTTTCATAGAATTTTTCCCAATTTACCATTGTAATAAGAAGCATGGTGAATATCAATAAGGTACTTCAGTTCAGGCAGCATAATAATACAAAACCAATAGGATATTAGATGATACTGAAAGGATTCACAAAATTATCACCCATGGAGGAAAACATTCCCCCTTCTATGTTCACTGGAAACACTCACTAACAAATACCATTGCAGTTAGGAGGCAGATACATTCAAAACCATAACAGCAGTACTCACTAAAAATATCCAAAGTTTTAATATTAATTCAAAACAAAAGCCCTGTTTCTTTTTATTTAGGCATTGTTGATATCTATAAGTTTAAGAAATGTAATGATTCAAAATTATAATTCTTCTACTAACATTTTATTTCCACAGGTATAACAAATTCAAAAATAATAACCATATTATATGATCTATTCTATATGTAATAACAGTCCCTAATAAGCACAGATCATGTTCTAACACTGCTATAGTTGACCCGAAAGGGATGGAGGGACTGAGTGTAAACAGAAGTAGTCCACAATGATCACAAGAAAGGAGAAGGAGATCCTACAGTCTATACCTGAGAAGCACTACATCTGAAAACCAGACAGGGAAATTCCTAATTTTTAGCTATTTAACAGAAGACTTTCTCTTTTCTCAGAATAGAAATTGGTTTGGAGTAGATGGCAAAAAGCAATTCAAAGACAGCTTACAGATGCCTTTTCAGCATATGCAAATTGTCACGACTAAGTCATTTGCAAATTTTGCTGCATTGCTGCATATCCTGCTGTCCAGAGTATAAAACTACCGCAGAACATGACACTTGAGAGTGTTAGACCTTCTACACCAACTTCTTAGAACTCACTCTACAGAGGGAGAAACCCCCACTTTCAATGCACTCAGTTTCTTTATGAGCAAAAGCGCAAATACAAAAATAATATGAAGAGCTGTGACCAGTACAGTGATTTCATGTGCTCATTTATGTTTTCACTTTAAAGGCTACACCGGGCAGGCAGATCCATGGGCTTATTGCAGGTACTTCAGAGCTGGTTATTTTAAAAAGATAAAGTATACAACAAGACTCCAAGTTATCATGAGGGCTATTATGAAGGTCACTGTGTACTCCCAGTGTCCTGCAGATTACAAGATCCTTGCTCAGTATCAATTCCCAAAAAACTAGTTTGAAAGTGGTGAGGAAAGGCTCCATAAATTAAAGGTAAAGAATTGCTACTCTCTTTTCATGCAAAATCCCACTGTGAGATGCCTCATTTATTCTGCTTGTCTGTCTTAGTTTCCTTGCATGCAAAACAGAGATAACACCAGCCACCCCAGGTACACAAGGGAAGAATATGGTGATAGATAGGTAGGTAGTTAATATTCCTGAAACACTACTTCTGTGTTAAAATATCCTAAAATAGATGGAAATAAATGGAATAAGCTCTCAATTTTCATCATAGAAAAATCTCATGTCTTTTAACCCACAGTTGAATGTATTTGTTTACACTCTGGACAGGAGACTATACAGCAATGTTGCAAAATTTGATAATGACACCAGTCTTTTAAATTAGTGAAGTCCAGATGTACCAAACAATGTTATGTACTTTGGCAGCACAATGGCAGATTAAAACTGTGCAAGTCAAGTCATGAGCTGAAAATTTGCATGAGTCATATACATTGTTGAGTTTTAAATTAACTGTGTCTACTCAGGCAAAAGTCTTGACATGTTGCTGCAAGTGAGCCCACTGAAAACATTAATAGTGCTGAAATAGCTATAATAGAAATATCATCAAAATGGTAAGATGGATGAAGAGATGGATGGAAGATAATGGAAAATATTTTGCTGGAGGAATATTAATTATATTCTCCTAGATGCTATTGTGTTTCATTCTATATACTTCAACTCAAATATTGCAGAAGTTTGGAGGGCTACAGAAGGATTTAAAAGTACCTCCAGAGGAAGGTAAACAATAATTTAGAAATGAAAAAAATTTAGAAGGGTCATTATATACTGATTCTGTGCAGAGATTAAAGGCATTTAATGAATGTCAAAGAAAACAGAGAGAGACCAACTCAACTATCTTCATTCAGAAAAGCAAACTTGGTAAAGACTGAATGGAAAGAAACTTAAAAATTATTACTTTAAATAGTTCCCAAATTGCCATTATGAAAGACAGAGTTCAGAGATTCGGTAGAATTCAGAAAAGAATGAGCATGTAGGCAAAGGATCCATCATAGACGCAGTTAAATTGGGTATTACAGTAGGGGATACAGGTTCCATCTCCCTCCAATTTTAAATGTTAGACAATTTCTAATTATTAGCAGTAAAAAACAATTGTATTTTAGTGATTTTTATCGTGTTATTGTTTGGGAAAAGATTTACTGCTGTCACCATTAATGAACTGACAATGGTTTTGTCACTGGCAGGGCCAGAGATCTCATTTAACACAGAGATAATCTTTCCAAATTCTTCAGTCCCATGGCTTCAAAACACGGTGGTAATAACCACATTCAAAACTTCCTTGCCATTGTAAAACAGTGAGTCCATCTTGAATTTATGTAAGTGAGGAAAACAGTGAAAACAACTTCAATCAAATGACAAGGGCTTTGGAGGAGATTTCACTCTGTGCTTGTGCTGGCATCTCTCAGTCCTGATCTACAAAACACCTGGTTGCCAAATCCACAGACTACACAAAGCAAAGGCTGGCAGCTACATCTTGGGTGACATATGTTTGGTTTGCTGTGTGTTCAGGCAGGGAACAGGATGAGATTACTAAGCGTATCATTTGAGCCTTTTGCTGCAGTGTTTAACTGGCGAATTAGCTAGTGGAAGAGGAAAGAGACTAAAAAAACCACTATTTTCCATTGATTGAAACTATTTAGCGGCAGAGAAATCCACACTATTTAATGTGTGTTTTCAAAGCAAAAGCAGAATTCTATCTGTGTTTGCATTATACGTTTATGAAAATGGCTACTGAGCAAAACAAAAAGCATATAAAGCTCACACTTTTTATGCTCACACAGCACTCCCTTTCTTGTAGAGATTATAATTTAATCCCTGGCTTTCAAATATTTATATATTAAAAACTAAGCATGAATATTCTGTCAGATTTAGAGCTACATGTAGGTTTTTATGTATTCATTTGAATTTCACAAGTTCACATAGGCTCCACATACTGCTAAAGAAATCTCTTAAATTACATTTATTCTCAGTAACTGTACTGTGATTTTTTTTCCCACTGCTGATATTTATCCAGTGCCATTATAACTATTCTGGTTTTCAGCTTACATATACTCCTTCTTACAGCTTTTTTTCATTTTTCTACATATAGATGATAATTGCATACACTCTGATTCCAAACAAAACTTGATTGTGATGGGAAGAAACAGCCTGACAGGGAAAACACAAAAAAATATCTTGTGCAGGCAAACTGATTTTTTGGGAAGGTTATTTTTGGTGGTTTTGTTTGTTTTCTTACTCACAAGAATTAGTGTTGAGATAGCACAATAGTTACCTGAATTCACCATCATGTAAAACGAGTGAAAAAATTTTTTAACTCCTTCTTCATTTGTTCTGACTACAAAAGACAAAAATTACCATAGAAAATGGTCTTCTGGTCCTATTACAACCTTCTTTGTTCTCCCACTCTTTCAGAAACAGAAACAAAAATAATAATATAAATTATATTACCTATAGTGAACTTTTTTTCCTCCATAACAATCTTCCAATGCTTTCTGAATAGGAAACTTGTAAGAACCATGCTTTGACGTGCACTGCCTACATCTCTATTCTACTCCTACCTGTAAGGGGGACTGGATTGGGAGGGAGAACTGAGAAAAGCACAGTGGGGAAAGCCCTACATTCACCCCACATCTCTGGGGTGAACAGGCCCACTACCCAGTGGTTTCCATACACTCATTCCCTCAGAGGAGTGATTACAGGCAATATCTGCCCGAGGATACCTAAAATAAGATTGTAAGCAAGAGGCTTGTGGTCAAACACCACAAGAGGCAGCAACTCAGCTCCCTTGTGCCCACAAAGCTCTGGGGAAGTGCTGTTGACATCTAACAGATAAGAGCAGGTATGACTTAATGGTGCCATATGGAAGATCAAAACCATGGCAATTTGTGTGGAGTTTTTACAGCATCATAGAATCATTTAAGTTGGAAAAGATCATAAAGTCCAATCATTAACCTAACATTCCCTAGCACCTAATGATGGTGACTCAACTGCTTCCCTGGACAGACTGTTCCAACACTTGACAACCCTTTCAGCAAAGAAGCTTTCCTGAATATCCAATCTAAACCTTCTCTGGCACAACTTTTGGCCATTTACTCCTGTCCTATCACTTGCTACTTTGGAGAAGAGACTGACAGCCACCTTGCTACAACCTCCTCTCAGGTAGTTGTAGAGAGCAATAAGATTTCCCCTCAGCCTCCTTTTCTCCAGGCTAAATAACCCTAGTTCTCTCAAAAGACTTGTGTTCCAGACCCTTCACCAGCTTTGTTGCCCTTCTTTGGATACACTCCAGCACCTTAATGTCTGTCTTGTAGTGATGGGCCCAAAACTGAACTCAGTATTTGGGGTGGGGCCTCACCAGTGCCAATTAATGGGGGACGATACTTTCTTACTCCTGCTGGCCATGCTACTTCTGATAGAAGCCAGGAGGGTATTGACCACCTGTGCACACTGCTGACTCATGTTGTCAGCTACGGATGAACACCCCCAGGTCCTTTTCCATTGGGCAGCTTTTGAGCCACACTTACCCAAGCCTGTAGCATTTTATGGAGTTGCAGTGATCCTAGTGCAGAATCCAGCACTTGGCCTTCTTGAACTTCCTACCATTTGCCTCAACGCATCAATACAACCCTCTGAGATCTCTCTGTATAGCCTGTATACCCACAAGCAATTCAACACTCCTGCTCAATTTGGTGTTGTCTGCAAACTTAGTGATGGTGCACTCAATCCCCTTATCCAGCTCATTGATAAAGATATTGAACAGAACTGGCCCCAGTACTGAGCCCTGGGGAACACCACATGTGACCATCCCTCTTTGCACCTGGCCATACAGACAGTTTTTCACCCAGCAAAGAGTACACCTATCCAAGCCATGAGCAGCCAGTTTTACCATGTTTGGAAAACATGTCACAAAGTGAGAAAAAGCTTACAGTTGTGGGAGCATGGAAAAGGTTGTGTTACCATAGAAAGCAGCAGGACTAAGTGAGTCCAGGGTAAACAGTCATCCAAAGTAAAGGAAATAGATTGTAGGTTTGACGCCAATTTAAAAAAAAAAAAAATGTTTGTTTTAAAACATACTTGTATTTTTTCTTCTTAAAGCAAGAAGACAGCATAGCTCTTGAAAAAAAAATAATCTATGAAATGGTATGGAAAGTCTGCACACTACAGCTACTGTTGCTAGAATTGCAAAAGGTAAATGCACCAAGGCTTTAAAGTCACTTACAGCATTGTCAAAGGATGTACAGAGGTGGAACAGGCAAGCAAAACCTCTAACAGCCAGTGAAGAGCAAGAGAAGTTCACATGACAAGATCAGCAACCCAACAGAACACATGAAAGAAGCGAGGGATCTGGCAACCATAACCTATAACTGAGCCACTGCAGATGTCTGACATTTTCCTTATGAAAACACAAGACAAGGAAACTAAAGGAACATATGCCATGTGGGAGTCAACAGGATGTGTGTTGTCAGTGCCAAAATGTTTAGTGTGCTCTTCCTGTAACTAAGCAGAGAAGATGATGGTTCCTCACCTCCAGTGCTGAATACCAGAGCTGAAGAGGACAATCTGGAGCAGGCACAAACAATCCTCTCCTGGATGGTCTTGAAAGTCCCCAGTAGATCTGCTCTTCCTCCAGATAAAGGGCTTCCTTTCCCAGGCAAGCTGCATCCAGGGATTTCTGCTCTTCCCACACACATGTATGAGCAAACATAGAAACTTTGTTGGTTTGGGGAGCTCAGCTGCCCGCTCATTTTGTCTCTGCATCAGAAAGCCACGTTAAGGGAATTCAGTGGGGATCCCATCATCTAACAATTAAAAAAATGACTTTTTTTTTCTTGTTTTTTGCAACCACTCTTGCAGAGTTGTGACTTTACTAATCAGCTTCAAGTTAAGCCACAGAGCCCCTTCTGTCAGTTACTAATGTGTGTTTTAAGGGGCTGCTTTAAAAACTTCACACTTGTGCTTAAGTAACACAGAAACTTAAATTATAATAAAGGAAAACGGAGTAAAGAATTTTGCCCCGTACGAACTGCTGGAAGAAACTAGGAAGGAAAGGTGATTATTCTCTCCTCTGTTTCTCTTTATAAGGCCTTTAAGAGGGGAATGCCTTTGTGTTTAAGGTGGCACAAAGGCACAGACAGGTAGATAACCAAAACGGAAACATACTCAGAAAGAAGTGTTTTTTGGTTAGTTGAGCTTTTTTTTTTTTCCCCTCTAACTTCACTTGCAGACTGACATCCATGCCTACCACCCCTGCCCCAAGTACCAATTACTGGTACTAAATAAAGTATTTTAAATTCCTTTTGATAATACAGACTAAATTCTCAGATTAATTAAACACAGTAGATCTTCTTCAGATACCCTATTTCTCTTTAAGAATATTTATATATGGAAGACCAACTATTATTTTAAAATATATAATCTTTAACCTAAGAGAGAATCCAATTTCCCTAAAGAGTCAATTCACTGTCATAGAATCTGTGGTCAAATTTTCTGCTACTGTCAATTAACTAAATCATTATGATTATTATTACATTATATTATTATCATTTAAAATATGTGGTTATATGTACTAACACTAAGTTGTAGAGTTTTGCTTCAGTCTTGTATCTGTCATGATCATTCACTGAAACAAGAATATTCCCTTGAAAGATAAACCTCAGTTTAGAGCACAAAATAGACCAATTCTGACATATTAGAAAATTTAAACAAAACAGAATATAAGAGATATCCTCCATGTTTTGGGAAATAAAGTCAGAAAAAATTAGCATTATAATATATTAATTCTTTTGTGCTTTTAATATTAAAATTCTTCTAGTGATCATTTCTCTCCTCTCCAAGGCTTTCACATGAAAAATAAAAATAAGGAGCTTGCACTTTACTGTCTTGGCGATATGCTTGTCACAGTGCAAAAGAAAGATCTAAGTGAATGATTTCTTTTCATATCTGTCTCTCACAGTACTGTGCCCTCTACCCACATCTAGCAATGTGAAAAAAAAAACCCAAAACTGTATGTTAAGAAAAAAGAAATATTTAAAAAGTTTTTTTTTAAGAAAAGGTGATGTTCTTACCCAGTTATTTTGGGAAAAAAAAATAAATTCAACTTTATATTCCAAATTGACTTCCACAGAAAGATTAATCCTGCCTGGTGAGGAAATGAGGAATTAGGGAAACTGAAACAATATTAGGACAAATGAAACAGAAATCAGTATGTCAACAATCAAACCAAAAGATACCATTCAATAAACCTACCATAGTGCAGCACTTTGGTATGACTACGTCCAGGGTGCCTTATTTTAACCTCATGATGCAAGAAGCAAATTGATTTTTTAAAAATAATTTTGCTTTAAACTTGCAGGCATGTCAAAATCATGTAGGAAAAATTACTTCTTTTTTTTTTTTTTTCCCAAACAGCTATAGTCATGTTATCATTTAAAAAAAAACCTCAAACAACAACAAAAACTCAACAAGTCAAACCCCACAACTCTTCCATAGGCGCACATCTGTTGTATTAAAGTACTGGTTTAATTGCATATTAAGCAAACAGCTCTGAATTTTTGAGAAGCAATATAAAGGCATTTTTTCATTCAAATAAAACTCTTGTTAAGGCTGATTTAATATAAATAGAAATATTGCTCTAACATATGCAACTTTTAATAATCTTGGATTTCAGAATAAAACTTATTGAACCTAATCACTGTCTCCCTAAGTGTAGAGCCCTGTCATTAAGGAAAAAACTAAACCAAAACTACACCCAGACTCCATCAATCCCAACTTATTTAGAAGTACAAAAAATTGTTTAGGTATCAAGAATTACTCCAGGGTTAAGGCTGTATCCATGCTTCTAGTTATTAGCATACCTTATTACCTACTTCATTAATTTTTTTGTTAAAGAATTCAGCTGAAGTGGAATAAGATAATTTCCTCACCTCATTCACTTGTGTAATCACAATCCTGTGAAATAATTAACTTTAAAATTAGAACTTGATAATGCAACGTTTTTTAGAATTGCCATACTGACCATTTGTGCCCAGCCTAGAACCTGTAATGGCAACCGTTACAAGATGGTTGAAGAGAATGCAGGAAAAAAGCATTTTCAGAATAATATTCCACAGAGGAACTACCTTCATAAAGACTACAGAATTAGAAAAGAGAGCAAAATTAAAATGTTAATTGAAAATTACCCTTCTTTCAGGAAAAGTTTTTGTAAAATTTAGTCCAATCCTATAAAAAATATTGAACTGCTAATACAAAAGCAAGCAGCATTAAAAAAAAAAATAATCAGGAAGTACCTTTTGTCCTCAAAAATTATAGTCCGCTGCCAATCCCAGTCTTAATAACAAGATGATAATAATAAATTTATTGAGTTTTCATGTACACAAATAAAGCTTATTTAATTTCTAATTTAACACTGATAGGAGTATGACCAAAAAAAAAAAAAAAAGAAAGCCTAAAAAATTAATAAAAACCCCCTTGAATCTATTTAAGAATCAAATTAAGTGCATTGATCTTTTAAAAAAAAATTCTTTTCACTGCTGTAAACTATTAATTGTGCGTAAAGTATAGTGGAGACAAACTCTGCTATGAACAGAATAAAAAGGGTTTGTTTTTTTTAAATAAAATATTAATTAGTGAAAGCCATTACCAGGATTCCTAATTCTACATCAATGCAGATCTGGCATATGAACATGAAAGTAGTCTGGTGGGGGAACAATATGAGTAAAATATATTCTTCTATTTTTGCGGGCCACTGGGAATTGTTCAAAGAGAAGACAATTTCTTCATGGAAAACATGGTTATTAGGGCAGAATCTAAAGATAGCAGTGTATATTAGACATACTTGTTATTACAGAGAATACATGCTCCAGCCAGAACGCATCAGGTGCATATGAATGCATATGAATCAAGGAAAAGAGCGCTATAGCTAAGAGCAATGCAAAATAGTTGTCTTCAGTCTCGTTTTGTCATCTTCATCAGATATATGCCACTATAAGCATAAGCCACTTCCAGTTAAAGACCTGAACAAATAAATTATAAGAAATGTGATTTATTTCACTTTCTTTTGGTCATAATTATTTTTTACCAAAGAGTTCAGGGCTAAAACTAATCAGAAGCCCCTTTCATACCATTCTTCCTCACCATTCATTGAAATCTTCTGGATACTAAATACTCTTTTTAGCCCAGATCATTGAGTAATAATTGGAAAAATATTTGGAAATAACACATACAAATTCAAAATCACATCAACTTTCCAGAAATTTATGTTTTGATAATATAGAAGCTTTTTATTTTGAAAGTTAAACCCTGTGAAAACTTACTGAATAAAGACACAAAACTTTTTATTTAAAAGCTTTCTAATATTTTGTAGTGAAAAACACTTTGAACCAATAAATGAACTAAATGACTACTGTGAAATGTGTCATTTTGATTATCTGAGATATTCGGTATTTGTTTTGGGTGAAAAAGAATGAAAAGGAAAAATCTGTCAAAAATTAAAAGTTCATTTTTGATGGATAAACATACTGGGAAACAAACAAAAAGCCCGACACGCTACCTCCTTGGTGGGCCTTACTTGAAATAGTGTAATTCTATGCATGTAGACACAAAAAATTACTTGACTAAAGTGGCAGTATCATCTCTGATAAAGAAAAAAAAAATTGAAATACAAATGTAAGGTGAAGGTAGGAGTATTACTTTTATTAATCCTAATGAAGCAAACAGCAGTTTCTCTTGTGAAGAGGGAGAGAGGAGGAGATGGGAAATTAACAGTAACTCTTAATGACCCATCTTTGCCTGTTATACTATTACAGCTAATTTGTTCCAAATAATTCCTCACACCAACATAGTTCTCTGGAGCAGATGTGATTTTTCATGTATCTGAAAGAGTTTATTTAATACGGGACTTCAAAATAGATGGGACTGCAATACGGTTACAATGCAGAAGTTACAAAACTTCTAGTTTTGTAAAGATTGGACCATCTAGTATAATAGACACCAGGAAAGCATGTAATAAATTCCAATTAATGAAATGAAGCATATATTCACATTTTGGTTTAGATAAAGAAACACAGTCATATGAAAATCTTGAAGTTTTACAGTTAACAGACAAGATCACTTTATTATTTTATGTTTATGAAAATCAAATGAAAAAAGGGAATTTAAGAACAAAGGAATTCAAGACATCAAGCACTTTTTGATGGATATCTTGAATTCCAGAAGAGAACATCAGATTCAAGCTGAGAACTTAAATTGTCCACTCACAACAGGGCAGAAACCAAACATCAGCCTCTTCAAATAACTTCCAGCATTGCCTTTATCAGATGATGTAATATGAGGCATCAGTTGCCCATTATGACATAGAGGATACACAGGACAAAACAGAAAACCAAATCACTCACTGCCTCCTCCTCCTAGAGTCTGTATATTTTTTGATTCCTGCAATTGTCACAGCTTTCCTGAATAGTGAGCTGCAGAACAGGGGCAAAGCAATGCCAGCAATCTCATTAAATCCTCCTTTACCTGAGTCATGACAAATCAACATAATAACTAAATCACTCTAATTCTCCCTACTGAGATTCTGATAATAGAAAACTGTGCTCATCTGCAAATTTCCTATACAGATGTAGACACACTGTAATTGACCAGGTGACCTCTGAAAAATTATGTTATTTCCACTTCTTACTTGTGACCCTCCCAAGTATCTATAATTCTACAGAGCTGTGCTAGCATCAAATGAGCCAAACTGTATTTTTAAAAAGCTATTTTTTTAAATGCGATCTATAGCATATCTTTAAAATTAGAATGTACACATGTACACTCAAACATTTGCATGTACACATATACAAGTACACACAAGCACCCATACAACATTCCAAATCACTTTCCTGGGAACGATCAATTTGGTCCAGTAAGAATGTTTGCACCTGAGAAGTGCCAAGCACTTGAGACCTCAAAGCATTGGAAGGTATTTCAGGAAATTATCTGAAGGAAATAGAAACATAGGTCCTTTGTTCCTAGATAATGGCCACATACTCGGGTTCATTATGCATTTAATACATTTATCCAAAGCAAGTTGTGCAACTGAGTTGTCCAGTGCTGTTCTGGAAGGCTGCTAGAAAGTGAAAAAGCAAGAATAAAAGGAAATTTTACCTTAAAAACAAAACTAAACACAAACCTTTAGGAAATGGCAAAGCTATTTCTTACTCTACTCAAATAAAGAGTAGAATAGATTATTTCAATTAATTCTATGTAGGTTTAGAAATCTGCCTCTGTGTACCTGATGTACACATCCCTCAAGCATTTTCACTGATCACCTGCAACCTTATAGGAGTTGAGAGGACAAAGCATTTTCACCAACCTCATAACCTTCCCAGAAGATACTAGCACCCATCAGCATAATTCCCAGATCAGAAACTGTTTAGTCCTGGGCAATTATTTTTTTTCTTTGCTGAACTTGATTTTTTTTTTTTTTTTTGTGGGGTAAGACAGGATTTTATGATGAATAAGGCAAATTACTAATTTAGCAATTATTTATGCACTAAGATTGGAATGACTCACAGAAAACAGGCCTAGCTACCAATCTTGGATATTATCTTATATCTAAATTACCAAGTAGCAATGACATCTATTGAGATTTTAATGAGAAATTAGATAAATGTATTTAACACTTTACTGGATGACAGGGAAAGAGTTTTGGGTGACCATATGTATCATGCTAACGCTCTAATAAATTCATCTTTTTATATTTGCTTAAACTTTGAGTAAACTGTTCTATAAAATGGGTTGATTTAAAAAGACATAATTTGATCCCAAAGAAGTTGACATTCATGGAATTCACCACATTCATAAAAATACAGTTTTGTGCAAGCGCAATTCAGTTCAACATGAACCAACCCACTCACTGTGCTGTAAAGAACTAGGCTTACTTTAAATGTAGCACTAAGAAGAGGACAAAGTGCACTGAAGATGAAGAAAAAAAAGCATAAAGGGAAAATAGTGCCCCACTACACAGACAAAAGTAAAGAAGGAACTAAAAAGGGCCATAACCCATAATTCTTTGAGTTACCAGCATTTGGGACAAACAAAAAAATTGTCTTTCCGGTTTAACAATATTCCCAATAATAGCTCAAAGATAGCTTTACAATGGATACACCCTCGAATCTATTAAAGGCACAACTATTATAGGTGTCTGCCACAAGAGCTTCAGAAGACAGACACTTTATAACTGCAAGGTAGGAAAGCATTGGAAAAAAATGAGACTCACCTTTTGTCCCTAATTTTCCCTGAATATTTTGACATCTACTCTGGCAATAGGAAATACCTAATAAAAATACATGAGTCTCAATTTCTTGTACGTTTGAATATTTTCAAGAATTTAAGAACTAAAATCCCCTATTTTCTTTAACATTACATTTCAAAATATCACAAAATCAAGTATGCTTTTATACGTGCTTTCTTAGTAAGAAGTTCTTAGAGTCTCTCAAAGGGCATACCTGGATGTGACTACAGGGTGACTGAACACTGGTATTTTCTAGACATGTGTGTCAAACTGTTGAGCATTTCCTCCTGAAGATCAGCCCAGCACAAGCACTGAACTTAGGTAACCTGAAAACTTCTAAATTCATGTCCTTGAATGCCTTAAAATTACACACCATTTTTCATGCTACATGAAGGCCATTTATGTGCATCCCTCTAGACCTGAGCAACACTCGCCTTCGCATTATCACTTTAAGCTATACTTTCCAAATTGAGATGATCACTTCCTTTCTAGATTGTTCACAGTTTATTTGAGGGGTAGGAGGAGAAGCGTTTCCCCGCCAGCATTTCCTTACATAAAGAAGGATTAACCACAACCCAGAAAAGATCACAACCATCCACATTCTGAAATTATTAGGCTGTTTCATCATGGAATTTCAAGATCTATAACTAATAATTATTTATTATAGTGTGCAGAAGAATGTTTGCCAGAATTTCAAATTGTGATGAGTAAAGCCCTAAAGGTCATAAGACTAGTGATGTTTGCCTACCCAGCTCGCTTTTCATCATGAGCTTTAAAGTCCCAAACAGTTTTCTGATTAACAGGAAGCCAGGCAAAAAAAGCTGAGAAGGGATTAAAAAAAAAAAAAAAGGCGACAAATAAACCGCAAGTCTTAGATATGATCAGAGCTGACTCAGAATGAGATTCAAGAGCTACTGAAACATGAGTTAATAAAAGCAACAGGACTAATGCACTTTGTGATGTACACAGGCTGAAATTGAGACTGGAGTGGGAAGAAGGGAATTGACTGAGCTCAAATGCATTGCTCTTCTCTTTCCCTTTGGGAAAAATATAATTTGAAAAGTTAAAACAGGAAGATAAATCAAGAAAGAGGAAAGCAGTAGAGAAAGATTATTTTTTCCAAAGGAGTGAAAAGTATGTCCCCCATCAATATGAACCAAGATTAACCCCACTCCACCCCCCCGCCCAAAAAAAAAAAAAACTTATTATTCTTTCTTGTTTAGTTTAGTGCAAAAATGGTGCATAAAGTCAGGAACTGAATTATGAATAAAGGCCTTCAACAGAATGAAAGTGGATTTTCTTGTCTTTTCAAAACACCCTCAAGAGACAGCAAACAATCTTCTCTAATATTGCCCCAAATGGTGATGGGACTTGTGAACTCAGCAGATGTGCACAGCTTGACCAGACATGCAATACTTGTGGAAAAAGTGGTCAAATGGAGAAAATGAAAACAGCTACAGGGATACATAGAGACAAGCAACCTGTAAGGACATCAAGCAGCCTAAGAGAAGACTCGCAACACAGACAATGAAAAAGCAACAAACTTCAAGGTCAAAGCATCTCCTTTAGCAAAGCATCACATTTATTTTTTAATTTTTAATTGAATTAAAAAAATAAGTATCAATGTTACTGTCTACTTACACTATTAATATCAAGTCGTACCAATTGGCAACAGTCATTACAAGCTCCTAAAGACAGAATAATTTTCAATATCTTTTCCTTTCAAGAAGAAATAAAGAGATTTGGTTCACAGTGGTTGAGTAAAGCTGGACATTCTGAGACAATAACTACCCTGATTTCTGAATTAAAATTTATTGCCAAAAAGAATCCATAAGTAAAGAGAGCCTACAGGGAAAGGAATTATAAACATGTCAACAAAGCTGCTAGCATCAACTAATGACAGATGTGAGGCAGAGCTGCCCAAGCCATGTACAAGACAAGACACATAACAAGCGTTCACACCACCTCCGCTGCTAAACACTTATTTCAGGTTGTGAATAGAGTTGGAGAAGCACTGGGCTGGATCAGAACTGGAGATATTAGGCTCATTTCAGGACTTCCTTGATACTTTACGGAGTCTTGAGAAAAGGATTTAATTCCTTTTTGAATTTCATTCCCTGTTTATGCTGCCTCAAACACACAGACTAAACTTTTTGAGGCCCATTGTTTTATTCTATATTATGAAAGCACAATCTTGGATAACAGTTCCCAATCAGAACTAACAATTTTGAGTAGAGGACACATTTGGAGAAGGGTAGAGAGAAACATGCAGCTTCAAGAGAACACTATGTGGAGAAGGTCTGGATCCTGCTGGGTTTAAGTTCAGCAAGATGCAGAAGCAAAGACAACAAAGGATCCACAAAGGAAAGAAAAATCCTTACCAGTAATATCTTGCCCTTTTGAGGGGTTACATTTCCAACCCCCAGGGAATTTCAAGTAACATGCTGAACCTCCACTTCGGGAAAGGAAAATATGAGCCAGCACATAAGCCTTGAAAGATTTCCAGTGTCTGGTTGAAGTGGTTTCCATAATGCAAATCAATACCTCTTTCCAGGTTCTTTTTTTTTCCTCCGTAAAACAAATCATGAACTTAATTATTTTAGCAAATTACAACACCAATTTTTATGCTGCTTCCTTCCATCTCCAGTGAAGCACACCATGTCCAAGATTAATAAAGCCTGATGCACAATAGAACATTACAAAAATTATGTATCTTTTTTCCCTTAGTAAGACTGCTACCCCCAATAGCAGACTTGAATCTGCCAATTGTAATTACAACTCTAGGATTTTATTGTCAAATACATTTCCCAGATAAATGGTTCTTGCCTTTTCAATGAATTTGACTGATGGGCTGAGCAGGGAGTTATCTTTTTTAAAAGCTGGAACGTATGGGGTAATACAAATTCTCTTGCTTTTTTATAGGCTATACAAAACCTTTTTTTTTACAAATGTATTTTTAGTGCTTGTCTCTTATCTGTATGGCTTATTTTACATGAATCTGCACTGCTTTGCAGCAAATCAGATTCAAGTGTATCATTTGTGAGCTACATACAAAGACAGCAGTAAGAGTACTAATCTGTTCTTTTCAGCACACTAGGTCTCAAGAAGCTTGCACAATCCAGCATTAACAAGCTATTTATTTCATTCACCATCTTAATGACTGAAGGAGAAAAAAAAAAGGAAACGATGATTACTTGTTTGTTAATGAAAGGGTGCTGTGGTTAACCACCGGAAAGACTATTAAGCATCATAAAATTGCCCTTGAAACTCGACACTTTTAATATCTCATCTGATGTACCACACTGGCAACACATAAGAAATAAAAAGATCAATGAAGGTTTCACCTAACTCCCAATTAGATAATTTCACGGATTCAGGGAAGAAAATAAAAATAAACTAGAAAGGATAAAAATAGAAATATTAAAGCAGATTAGGTTCTTGAACAGTGAAAGATGACATGGATTGAGTTTTCATTCTTTTATGATGCTAAGTTATTTGCATATAAAAATGTGGATGTGGACCTATGCATTGCCTGTATTTTTGTCTACCTATTGGAAAACATGTAGGTCGTTGCCAGATTAACAAGTATCTTAATAAAAATGGAAAGCAAAAGAACGATTTTTGAGGTTAGCTTCCCACTTTTGATATTTTCCTTGCTCTCTATATTGGGAGCCTTGCAGAAGACACCGTGTTGTGGAGTTAACGACCTTAAACAGACCGCGTTTTCTCTATTGTTCCTTGTACTCTGGGCTTGAGCTGCCTGTATGTCAGCATGAGCAGTGGCTGTAGAGGAACCTGCTGGTGTGGGTGTTATGACAGAGATAGCATCCCAGCCTGTCAGGAAACTTTCTGTTAGCTGGACAGCTTCCTAATATAATCTGTAACTTGTAATATGTTTAGGAACAGTAAAGTCTATGTGGATCACGGAGTACAATGAAGTGATTCTGACCAGGAGGCAGCTGTATCTCATGGCGTTGGTGACCCACATCACAGTTACCTGAGTTCACGCAGGCCTGTGCTGTGCTGCACAATGCCTTGGCTGCAAGGCCAACTCAGCCAGTTGCTGATAAGAGAGGAGCCTGTCAACAGCTCCCACTCAGTACCCGCAATGTACCACCTCCATGGCCTCACCTTTATCTAGAAGTACAGCAAGACAGACTCATGTGATCATCCTTTACGAATAGAGTTGTTTTCTTGTAAGAAAATTAAATATAATAGCTCAAAGGATCAGAAAGGACAAACGCTATCTCTACAGCCTGTCATGGGAAATCCATCCATGGCCTGTCTGATGATGCATGAACATGGGGTGCACAGCATCTGAAGGGACGTAAGATTTATTACCTATATATAGTCTTCTTCAGTTTCTATTGTATTAAAAAGGCTATTTTATTAAGCTATTTTATCTTGGCCTCTCTCTCTCACACCACACCTCATCCTGTGGTGCAGAACAGTCTCTGAGGTTAAAAATTTCTTTGTCAGCAGATCACTAAATTACAATTCTGGTTATAAATGGCACTATATTCTCCACTGATTTCAGCCTGTCCCAAAATCTCAGTTAACGTTTAACTGCTCCATTCTCAACTCTGCAATTAGCATTAGAAACTTAGTCCTCAAAGAAAGAAGGCTAAAGCTGTACTATAAAGTTATGGTCATGGCTATCTGGAACATCTGGCATTAAGGCATTGGAGACCAAAGTAGGACTTTCAGGTAAGACTTGAGGTTTTGAAGAAGTCACTCAGAAGACTCTCAGAAGCAGCAAATGTAATAGTTGGCCAGGTGAAACCTAATTTAGCTACAGGAAATGCTTAGGAAAGAGAGAGATCTTAAGTGACATCCCTCTACAGGGCTTAGTTCCCATGTTTTGCAGTACCTATAGACACTTCTACCACATAAAAGCATCAGTCCTAAACTTGCTGTATTGACTGTAGAAGCTTATAGCCTATCTTTCTGCACAGCAAAGAACTAGTTTCTGTCTTTCTAGATAAGTCAGAGGAAGATGGAGAATAAGTGGAAAAGTATATTTCCCCCACAATCTAGGGTTTGTGCCTGAAATTGCAGCCAAGCTGCTTAACAGCATGTGGACTACAATACAACTGGAGCCACAGAAAAAGAAAATTTTAATTATAAAAATTATTATGGATGTAAGAATATTCACAGGTTTTCAGTAGTTTGCAAAATTTTGAATATTCAATTTCTGGACTTAAATAAAATGAAGGCATTTTAAAATTCAGTTCAGACACCAAGTCTTTTCATAGATTTAGACAGATACGTATAAAAAGGAAATACCAGATATGTTGAAAGTACTTTAGTAGCTTGTCAGTAAATATCAAGATATCCCTGTATGGATTACAGATACTGAGAACTTCCTGCTCACCCATCCTTTATGTGTTGATTAGATTACATTAAATGTACATTTAAAATAGCTTACAAAGTCTATGTGCACTGTTTCCTGTTACTATAAGCTCTGTAAACAGTAAGATCTATGATTATGCTTACTGATTTCTCTAAGTAGGCTAAGATTTTAAATACTGCAAAAGCCTACTTATGACAATAGATATCATAAATTATATATGAAACATCAATATAAATTAGAATATAGGCTGATTCAGGGAGTTTATGAAGTTTATAAACTCTGCCAATTTATTGAAAGAGTTTATGTTCTCTGTAAGCACTTCATTTCATGGATCACAATTTTTACAGACCACTCTGCAAAAAAGTGTCAGTACTTGTATCTCAGAATCATCATGAATGGTATGTAAGAGATGAAAATGTACCAAATGTAACAAAACTTTTGGCACTATCCAGAATGTCACCTGGTCTCACAATTAGGGTTTGGGTTTTTCTCCCACTACTGAGGTATGAGTTTATTTATATAATTTATACAAAAAGAAGCAGACACCAAATCCTCACCTCTTTGCAAAACTCAGGTCTATGATTTAGTATCATTCAAGCCACTGAAAAAGAATTGACTCTGTTATTGAAGATGCCACAGAATTGAAAAGCGATTCTTGAAGAGACTGAAAATTCATTTAGGAACCTTTGAAGTTTGTTAAAATTTCAAATCCAGAAATGACTGTAAACCAACATGCATTCTTCTGATTTCCAAAATATTTGCATTATATACATCAACTCTATTCTGCTGTAATAACAGCTTTTACAAGGAAGCGGAAAAACCCCATTTATTGTTGGAAAAAAACTTAAGATTTTACTTTATTTACTTAAACTATTTCAGATTAAAGTTGTTTTCCAAACCATTGCCCAGACTGGCAAACATGTCAGCCCATACACCTTTGCTTATAAGAATAGTTCTAGTACTGATTTTATCACCAAAAGTAACAAAACGGTGTGGAAACAAAATACTTGAATGATTGTGGAAAGAGGGGGATTGAACAGAAGAAAGTTTAGATCTTGCTCAAAGCCCTTCTTTAGTGCAGTAGCTAGATAGATAAAACTGAAAATAGTAATGTAGTATATGATTTTGCTGTCTCTAACTAGGTCAGGATTTACATCAATCTTTGATATAAACAAAATAATGTGGTACTCTTAGCAAGATAACATAAAATGATCAGGTTCTCATTCAGTTGCAGGAAAATACAAAACCTGAATTAAAAAAATACACCGTAGATATGTTAGATACAAATACAGCACATGATAATAATAGAATAACAATAGAAAGTAAATAATACTGAAGGTATGAGGGAAGAATTAAAAAGAATAAAAATCAGGGGAATGAACATTTCCTTGCCTCTAGATAGCTTAATGCAGAAACTTATTACTTCAGTATAAAAGGGATTAGCAGTCATGGGACATCCTCTCCCATGCAAACTTCTAAATTTAATCAGTGCACATCATGACAATTTACAGATCTAGTGAAGAGATATGAAAAATATAGCAGTTTTTTCTTACAACCCCCCCTCCCAACCTACAATAGAAGAACGGAGACGATATTTATATTAGCTGTCAGTGAAAATAAGATATTTCCTTACAATAAGATTTATGCATTTAGATTCACCAAGAGATTACTAAATAGTACTTCTGTGCCCTAGGAAATTCCTTTAAGTGTAATGAGATAGAAGCATATCTGAAAAGTCCTTGCTCTACTTGTAAGAGATGAGCATCAGAACAGGGAAACACCCAACAAAAGGTACAGTAGTTCCACCCTCACCACTGAAGGGTGCCACTGACTGGAGTGCGTGATCCCATAATTAGCTCATCTTAGATTTTACTTGTTAGTACATTAACTAAACCATAGGCAACTTTTTTGTTTTTCTCTTTCCTTTATCTGTTGACAGAGTGGAATAATAGTCAGATGACGAGAGCATTCCTTATTTCTATGAGTTTTTACTGGTCATGCTAACACTCATGCAATCGATTTACTCAATCACAATTCCAGAGATAGAGCTAACATTCATTTCCTGTAAGAATCAAATCAAGCGTGCATTTGAATATTGCATGGCAGAAGGAGGATTGCCTGAAATCCAGAAACATAACTAAGGAAAGTACCTTTTAACACGTCTTTATGACTTAGTTTATCAATTGTACATATTGATTGCAAAGCATCATTTAACCATATTCATTACCATAGCTAGGTATGACTGCTATTGGTCTCAAATCATTTTGCCAGAATTGCATCAGAAAATTTCATTACTTGTTATAATGTTTACTGTTACCAATCTGTCTTAACCTTACTCTTCCTTACCAACAAAAAGTAATTGTAGCTTATGACTCTACATTAACAGAAATGTCCCACCTGTAATTTAATTTCTAAACAACAAGGTCAGTATAACCTTTCACATTTAGTTTCTGTGTTGTCAACAATGCAATTTGCTTATGCCAAGCAAGCTGGCTAAGGTTTCCCTACTTGCATTTCTGCACAGTTAACACACTTGAATATAATCAGCCCTCCCTTCTTCTGAGCTTCAGTGGACCCTAATGCTTTAAAGTAGCTTTTTAGAGAGTACAAATATTTCACCATTCATTTGCATCAGTGCCAAAGCTACAGGCTACAGTGTATTTCAAATAAGTAAGAGGGTCCCTTCTCCAAAGACCTCACAGTACAAGATCAAATATTAAGATAAAAGAAAAACAACAACAGCGGTGCAGTTGATAAACTGCAGCTCCATTCATTGCTGCTACCTTGGGGATTTAAAGTAAACCCACAATCTACAGATGAGTATCAATGAAAGATACAAGATCAAGGAAACAGCTTTGCTAATGGGACTTTGATATTGTGACAGAATTCATGGTTGATAAAGGCAGAGTGCATGAGGCACTAAATAAAGAGAAAGAAACATCTGGGAGCAATATGATGAAGTCAAACTCAAAAGAAAAAGAGGAATGAGACAGCCTAACAGGAAGGGCTAAAGTAATAGAAATAGGAGGAAATGCCAAACACCAATAATCTTTCAAAGATGCTATAGTCTATTTTCAAGTGAAATGATCTTCATGAAGTATAAAGATTAAGCTTGACAAAGTTTGTCAAAACAGAGAATTTTTTAAAAATATATTATTAATTATTCTATTGATTTCTTGCCTTAAAAAGTGAGAATTGTACCAATAGGACAATAGTGAAACTAGGACATCAACAGAGTGAAAACAAATGTGACTTGGGAAAAGCCAGTCCATTTAAGTACTGAACTCTGAAAAAGCACTTCTTACAATGTTTTAATACTTTGTCTCACTTCATGTCCCCAGTCACTTATTTTGGAAACATTCTGCTTTTACCCAAGACATTTTTCAAGTCAGCACTTGCACAAACAGCAAGCAAACTACGGCCACCAGCACAGTAAGAGACTGCTTTGGCTCTAAACTTCAGAGGCTTTCGTCATGGACTAGATGATCTGAAAGGTCCCTTCCAACAAAGGCAATTCTATGCTTCTATGCTGATGGTTCCTTAATCACATTAAGGAATGCAGGTACCTTTCTGAAATGCCTTAACATTAGTCATAGAAAGTAACAAGGAATGCTTATTTCTACCCTTTTACATGGGCACGTAAGATTTCAACACCTTTGGGAGTAACCATTGACTAAACTACTCTAAACAGGTTTTTTGACCACAGTTTACAACATATATCAAGTTAGACACATTTAATTAACTCTTCTATGCTGCCTTTACTTATCAAATAATGCCATAAAATAGTCTCCCGCCTAAAAAAATGAAAAAAGAATAATTATTTCCACAAACCATAGAGAAAGCTGAATTTTTCCTTCACAGATTTTAGCAAGAATTTGGAAATTAAACTAGTGGAAAAAACACTTGTTTATGAACAAAAATTGAAAAGAACAAAGAGAGAAACAACTACAAATACTGCAATATCATGATGAGAAAAAAAATATTAAAAACCTATCACAACTATAACAAAGATAGAAATGTGAAAGTAACAGACTTTTTTCTATTAAATACACAGTAGATATTAAACCAATAATTCATAATAAACCTAATAGCTAGTCTTACGAAAGTGGGAAAATAAAACAGTAGGAAATAGGACATTATGCATGAAATAATATTATATAAGCCTCCCTGTGCATCTGGATTTTATATTTAGATTATATGATATACTTATAGCAGATATTGTGGGCCTCTGGGCAATTTGCACTGGACCTAACTATGCCTCATCAACTACTGTAAGGATGTAAATTTTACTTCTAGTCTATTTATTTCTCCCTACTACTCAGCAAGGAAATAGCATTAAAACAGTGTGGTGTTGCAATATGCCACTGAAATATTTTTGTTTATAAAACCACCAGGCCACCTTCCAGCTCCATTGTCACCGCTCCTCTTGTATATGTGAATGCAAGCACTACACCAGGCTTCATCCAGCTGAGGCTGCCTCCTTGGTAGAATGAGGGCTGCACATAGCGTTCAGGCTTAAGGATGGAAGATCATTCAATTCCTTTCATGGCGTGTTGACTTTGGCTGTTGGCCTAACATTAACCCAGCTGCTCTCTCACTCCCCATCCTCAACAGGACTGGGGGGGAAATAAGATTCCTCCCCCCTCCTTCTCTGACCTTGGTACTCATGGGGTTGTTTCCCCAACACACTCCCCACTCATTCAGACACTGCAGACTTCTCTCTGCTCTCTGCTTAAACAGCACCCATCCCCCTCCTTAAATTTCCATTTCAGTCTCCCCCTCTCCCTCTCAATTTTTGTGCTTTCTACTTAATTCTTCACATTCAATAGGTACACAGAGAAGTGCAAAAGACTTACCAAGGGACAATGGTAAATATACGTTTATGTCTAGGAACAGTGTTTTGTGATTACTGCAAAAACATATCACTCAAGCGTAACCTCACTTCTTACATTAAAAACAAACAAACAAACAAAACCACCACAAAACCCAACAATTTGTACACCTAGTCCTTTCTATGTCTAAGGGTCTCCTTTTCAAAGCAGCTTTCAACATTTCTTTTCTATTCTTAGAAATGACTTTAAAAAAAAGTCAGTTCTTGTTTGGACATCAAAGGTTTACTACCTCAGATAGAACGTGTCAAGGTTTTTTGACAGCAGTTACAAACTCCTCTTTGCAATCCCTTTCTCCTGACAAATTTCAGCTTTATACATGCCGCGCCATACAGGAAATCTTTGAAGAATACTGTTACTGTATTCATACAGCTTGGCCAGCATGTTTTATAACAAAGCCAAGTATGTTTCACGTTAATGTCATCTTTCATTTTGTCCTGTAAGCAGGACATGACACAATGTAAAGCATATCGGATGAGCGAATGATTTTCGGAAGTCACAGTAGCCATATAGTAATGAATCATTCATAAGTTACATGCGGGTTCCCCAAAGTATCATAATTAGAGCCTCTAGAGTACAAAAGAACTATGGCACATGTGTACGTGTTTAAAATCTAGGCTAACAAAATTGCCTATTGAATTTGCAAAGGAACTGTTTCAAAATTAGAAACACCTAACCCTTGAACCAACTTCTTCCCACATTGAAAAAGGCAAATGTAATAAATCCTGCCCATGAACAAATCCCAGTGCCTTGATTATTTCTCTATTGGAGAAAATTTCAACAACTTTGATGAAAGTTTACCAAAAACTTTCCTTACTGTTCATTGCTTCAGTTTCTGGATTACCCAAACAAGCTTTTATTTCTGTGACACAAGACTGTAGGGAACTAGTACATATTTATCAAGTTTTTGCTGATCAAAATTTGTTTCTTATTTAAAAGCCCTATATAATACTTTTTGAAGCAGGTAATTGTCAACAGCTACAAAAGAGCTATGTAGGAGAGAACAAATTCAAAAAGAGCTTCCATTATTCAGCATATCTTCAGATAAAGCTACAGGGTGGACAAGCAGTGGAGAGTTTGAAAGTCCACCCTCTTTAACAGGTCTGATCAGGTCTTGTGGCTCCCCACACCTTCTCAAAATAGCCCTGCTATTGAACAAGCTCCCCAAAAGGTTTTTTTTTTTTTTTAAGAGAACTTTGTAGCTTAATATTATTTTACAGAGAATATATCATACAGTACTTGGATAAAGTGCTCTCTTTTAGAGCATCTTCAGGCACTACTATACTCAGAGATACTTGTCCTTTAAAACTGGAAAACTTGGAAAACTAAAAAAGGGGAACAAAAAGCTCCAAACCCAACAGTATAATGAAGTTATTAATAATCTTCATTTTGTCATTTGGAAATAAAAATCAGTATGAAATATCCACAAGCTCACTATTATCTGGACTGAAATGTGCTGTTGATGGATAAACAGCCCAAGTAGCTAGATGACCATGCTACAGTATGAAGAAAGTGATGTGGTATCTCAGACTACAGTAGAAAATGGCATAATTCTTAAAGGGCAAAACACAACATCTTCAGTTTCACCACTGAACTACTTCTTGACTTATTGTCAGAAATGTAATGTAGTTGGTTTAAACCAAACGAACTTCAAAGTGATGAAAGTGTGTCAAGGGGAAAAAAAAAAAAGTCTCACCACACAAAATGACAGAAAGTACATCAACAATGTTGCTAGTAAACTATTATGATCTTTCTTCCAGAGAAACAATCCTTATTTTAAGATATCTGAAGTTATCTTTCCTCTGGGGATAAAGAAATAAAAATGAGGGAAGACTAACTACCATCTGTACAACATACTCATACTGTCAAAATACAGAACAAAAATATTAAATATATATATTTATGAGTACTGTCTTTCATATTTCCCTGAGAAAGGACTGTTCAGATACATGAGGCAAAATACTTACAAACATCAGCAAAGAAATATTTCCTCTAATTCATCAAAGATTGTTTGACAGCTTCCACAGGACAACTTCACAGAGAATGCTTTTGTTTAAAGAAATATTATATGTTATTGTATTGTTTGTATCTTTGAAAGGGTACATAGCTGGATACATGAGCTGGTGATGGTGAGGGTGTTCTGTTAAAAAACACAAAACACATTACTCCTAGGTTTTGAAAAATCAAGATTCCCTATTGAGTACTAAAAATTGTCTCCTCTGTCACTTCTTGACATGCCAGCTACAGTATTTCTGACTTTTTGGTCTCTTTTGACCTACTCCCAGACTGAAAAAAACTGTCATTTATCAGGTTTCAATTAATTGCCAGACCATTCTGATTATCAATGCACAAATGCTATCTAGACTTCTAAAAGAAATAGCCATCTAGAAGGAGAAAAAGTGATTCTGTGCAAATCACAAAATAACCCAGTAACACTTCGGTTTGGACAGCTGAAAATTTTACCACCATGTTGTGGGCATATGCTGATGGATCAGAGGCAAATAAGTTAAAGACAACAGACAGCTTTGGTAAAATAAATATGCTTTTTTTAACAGGGGCTTGATACCATGACTGCCAGTGTACCAGAAACAACTAGGAAGATAGAACAAACCCTGTCCTCTCCCCTGAAGGAAAAAAAAAAAAAAAAAAAAGAAAATCAAAGCAGTGACAATTGTTACAGCAGAAATACTTTCAGAAGAAAATTCCTCAAAAACCTGAACTAATCCTGTGTTCCTGTTACCCCTAATGTCAGCATTTGAATTAAATAAGCTGAGCAAAAAAAAATTACAGAAACAGCACTAAAGAAAGAATTTTAAAGAATACTATTAATCTCCACATAGAGATCTGCACTATAGATACTACAACATGAAGAATATTGTGTTCAAAATGCTGAACCCAACTGACTTGAAGTCAGACTAGTGTATGGTCCAGTACCTTTAGCCAACAATTACAAACATGACTTCTTCCTGTTAAACCATAACTTTTAAAAAAAATTAAAATCTTCTCCTCTTAGAAACTATGTGCATAATCTCTCTCAATGACTTTTTTTTTTCAGTTTCTAAAAGGGTTGAACAATGAGATTTACCATGTTGACTTCGCCAAGAACAAAAGCTAATTTTATATGTTGTTCTCACATTGCAGTACTGTTGCAGCTGGGATCACAGCAACACAGAGAAATTGTAGGGGACAAAAATATAAATAAAGCAAATAGCATGCGCAAGTTTTTCAAAGGTTAAAATAGGTTTCATCTACAGACAGAGCTTACAAATTCAAATCCTTTTCTAACTTCCAAAGCAGTTCCACTTGTGCATTTCTTGTATTCACTTTGGATCATATAGGGACACATTTTTCTTAAATTATTTATGTGTATATATATAAAAATATATTTTTATATATATTTTACATATCTATAAATATTTTATATATAGTCTATATTTTACACATATACACACATATAAAATCCAAAATCCCCAACCAATCCCCACAAAACCCAACAGAACCACTGCACTAAGTCACTCCTGACTTCTACAGTTTTCCAGTCATAGATTCTTTCTTCAGGTAAAAGCTTTAGGAGGCCTAAAGGACCTTTAGTCCTCCTACATATAGATATTTCCAAAATCTCCAGAATGAGCTGTTAAGTGTCTATTAATCAAAGAAAAAAATAATTAAGAGATTCAATAGTTGGTCAGTTCAGTAGAGCAGTAATAAGATTTTAAATACCCTACAGCAACACCTTGTACTTTGCTCTCTCCCTCCTCCAATTTCTTAATAAAACATTTGTGAAAAATAGCTATATAAAATCCTCTGAAGTCACAATTAGTCACAGTTAGTTTTTACATCCAGAAAATACTGTTAACATATGTTTTAGTCTTAAACAAAAGTAACTCGTGTTATCCACTCTCTGCATTTTGTCTTCTCTAGTTAACAAACGTAGTCACGCCGGATGCAGTTTTGAGAGTACTTCTGCTCAGATGGTCTTTGTACAAAGAGCAACTCCACATTTAGAGACACAGATATTAGCAATTTTGTCCGACTTCCTCCTAGGCTATAGTTAGGTAAAATGAATGAATTCTGCCTTGTTCAAATTAGTTCTTTAAGTTAACGACTTGGGGGAAAAGATAAGATTAAGGGCAACACATATTTCACTTTATTATACACCAAACAAGCAGCTTTCGTATTGCAGTCATTGAGGCTTTGGGCAAGATTCACCGCATTCCACATTAAACAAAACAATAGATTGCAGTTCAAGCCCTTCTGGTTTCCTGTTGCTAATTAGGGTTTTAAACAACCTTTTAGAAGCATAAATGGATCAAATTTATAACAAAGTGTCCTGGAGGTACAAATAGATTTTGTTCTTTTCCTGCTGGTAATCTCTCTCTGTCCTACATATCCTGTAGGATAACTCACTTCATTCTGATGTCTACTTCACCTCAAAGGTCTGACCCTCACTGGGGTGCCACCGGGCTACACATTTACTTACAGAAACACTAAGTTACCTGCAGTTTTTGGCTTATAAATCTTTGTCTTCCAGCCATGCATTTCTTCCCCCTGCCTCTGTAATGCAGGAAACAGTCATTCAGCAGTGTCTAAAGACAAACTGAGGGGGAGGGGGGAGAGTAATGCAAGTGTCATACAAAACAATGCTATTGTATTTTCCTCTGGGAAACATCAAATTTTCTGGTAACTTTTTTGTCTCTCCTCTTCTCTCACACATGGCATCTAAGTGTAATTGGGATGACATGACCTGGTTTATTGGCATCTTCCTCCAGTGATCCATTGCAAAACGACACAGTATAATTTCATCAGATGCTAAAAGAGATAAGATCTCAGGATATTTTGTTTGAAGGACAGAAAACATTTATTCAACGCTTGGCAATTTATTGGAAAATTATTTTTTGTGGGAAAGATATCCTTACAGACAACTCCTACAGCCACTTAAGTTTTCAAAAGAAGCTCCAAATGTTGAGTTGTTACTTGTTAGGTACACTCTAAGAGTACGACTAGTTTTCCACTGATCTAAGAGCAAGAAAATCTTCCTCGATCCCAATCATACAATGATCTCCCTGTGTAGATCTATATACCTGCAAGAATTCCTTGATACAGATTTAAAATGTTTTCTTTCATCATTGAGCTCTACTTTATGTTCCAAACAGAAGGCTACCAATATCAGAGCTTCTGCCTATAACTACATAAAGTGTAAAATAAGAAAGAAAAGAAACACTGAAAACAAGGTTGGTTAAAACAGATTCTCACAAAAAAAAAAAAAATCTGTAAGTTTTAGGATACTTATATAAATGCTCTTGTAAAACATTTCCAAATGTCCACTGCCCCCTTCCAATATTATTTTTTTTTTTTTTTTTGCAGAAAAATATGCAGGGGAATGCCAACTGCACCACTTATGTGACTTTGGCTGACCTCTTTCCCAGGAAGGCAGGTACCATAAACTAAAAAACTTTATGAACCTCTACTATCTGAGTATTTGTTTTTCACTAAATATTCTAGGGAAGTTACACAGAAAGGTTTGCTAGATGAAGCACACTCTCAACATTTATTTGAGTTGTGCTCCCTGCTGATATCAGAGAGGACACCAAATATGCTAACTTCAGGTGACAACAGGCATGAGATGTTGTCTCCTCTGATAATAACCTTTACTAGGTAAGAGCCTTCACCCATTTGGCCAAAAGCACACTTCAAAAGGTCCTCCACCTTTATTTAAAAAAATTACAGATACACAGATATTATGGATATACACAATAAAACAATTTTAAGAAAAAAAGAAATAATCCTATTCAGCTATAAAGCATGCCTTTCAGATAAGCAACAGGAGTACTATACAGCCTTAGATATAACCAATCTTCCTTACTTCCCACTAGGCCTCATAAAATATTAATTCCAGTGCAGTTTTACCTTCTAAAAAAAAAAAAAACAAATAAAATAATTATTTTCATATTTTCATAATCCTGTGCTTAAATGTTTTGCTTGATCTGTTCACTTCTATCCCATTTAAGATTAAATGGCAATACTTTCTCTCCTTGGCATTTATATTCTCCCACTAAACGAGAGAATACATGTGGTTTGTTGCCTACAGCTGGGGGAGATTGGACTCCAACCAGATCCCTTTAGTCCAATATTCTGTCTTTCTGCCACTGAACATATCATTAGCTCAACTGCAAGGAAAGTTTACAAATGTATGTTGGTAAATTTGTTGCTCACTGGAAAAAAAAAAAAAAAAAACACCTCTGAAGACTGTAACATATTTCACCAGGATGAGGATTTTTGTCTTGAAATCCAAGAGTAACAACATTATTTCACTTAACTCATTTCAACTTCATATCTTAATAATAGATATACATCTTCACAAGCTTCCTAAAGGATAAAGACATTAGGGGTTACTTAGTTTCATATCTGCTTTACTTAAAATAGATCTAATCCTAATATAGTCTGGAGGTAGATTACCATGTTAAACCAAATTCTTAAGTGATGTTAAGAAAAGGCTGCCAACTGGCAAGAAATCCATGAAGCTCATTTTTTACCAACCCCTTGTCCATTATAAAATCTTCAGGCTTAGAAATGAATATGGTAACAAAAAGTCATTCTTCATAAGCAGGTTTCCTTAAAATTAGGATTACATAATACTGCATGAATATGGTAAGCTCACACAAAGTAAATATATTAGCCACTCCACCACACTTTTTTTGTAGACCAGTTTTATTTAAGATATATATCTTTTCAGCTCCATGCCTTTACCTCCTGTCCCAGCTTTCCAAAATTTCATAATGTTAGCGTCTGGTAACATAAAATGTTTCGCACAGGCATCAGGATACCTTGCATAATGAGGCAGTGATTTAAAATAAAGTCTGCCAAAATAATTACAAAAATTGCAGAAAATCTCCAAATAAGCATTCTCAGGAGAGCAGGAGAGCAATGAGCTCTGGGAGCTGAAGTTTAAATCTGAGAGGTCAGAAATAAAACAATTCAGTTATGCCTGATTATCATAGGTCCTTATTACAGCCTACCATGTAAAACATGCCTTATCTTGGCTGTAATCAGACATGTTATTGAATCCAGAAAGACAGAGCTCTAGAATACTCTGAAATTTTTTGCTGTTATGAGTCTCACATATACAACTGGCCAAAATGCCCTAAATTCACCTTAGAAAAAGCACCATCTGGCTATTACTGACTGCAAATTACCAGCTGTGAAGTATTACTATATTAAGAATGTCAGCCAAAACAATAGCTGACCTTTTGTGCAATAGAAATGCAGCGTATAAACCTAGCAAGATTTTTATCCAGATTTTAATTTACAAACAAAACTTACGCTAATTTTGCCTTTTCTCAGAAAACTGTTTTCTTCAATACCTTAAGGATAAAAAATGCGTCTTTACAGAGAACCACAAGCTATATTTTTTCATTTTAAAACAAATTCTAAAGGATAGGTAAGTCCTTTGCCAGATCCTTGCACAGGAAGACATTTCTCCTTTAATAGCACAGCACTAGTTATTTTCCAAGGAGGTTTAACTCCCTGAAATTTAGTGGAGGATATGACTTCTACAATAAGATTGCTCACCTAGTGGATGAAGTGGTGGTAGATGTAGTTTTTCTGGATTTTAGCAAAGCTTTTGATACTGTCCCTCATAGCACCCTTCTGAACAAGTTGTCCAACTTTGGGGATTGGCATGTTTTTGGTGCTCTGGGTGAAAAACTAGCTGAATGGAAGTTTTAGTGAATGGGGCTACATCTGGCTGGAAGACAATCACCAGTGGTGTTCCTCAGGGTTCAATTCTAGGGCCACTTCTGTTCAACCTCTTTATCAACTATAGGGATGGAAGAGGTGAATGTACTATTAGCAAGTTTGCTGATGATACCAAACTAGGAGGTGTTGTTGAAGGACAAGATCCCTTGCAGAGGGATCTAGATAGATTGGAGCATTAGGCTACAATTAATGGAATTAAATTTAACAAGTTGAAAGACTATATTCTGCACCTAGCATGGAGTAATCCTGGGCATAAGCATAAATTGTTAGGAGAATAACTGGGAAGCAGTCTTGCAGAAAGGCATCTGGGAGTGCTGGTCAACAACAGGCTCAACATGAGTTAGCTGTGTGCCCTGTCGGACAAGGGTAAACCACATCCTGGGGTGCATCAAACATAATATTACCAGACGGTCAAAAGAGGTGCTTATTCCCCTGTATTCAGTGCTTGTGTGGCTTCATCTTGAATATTCTGTGCAGTTCTGGGCCCCACAATTTAAGGAGATGAAGGTCTTTGAATGCCTACAAAGGAGGGCAACAAATGTGGTGAAAATGCTGGAAGGAATGTCCTCTGAGGAGTAGCTAAGGACTTCGGGTTTGTCTAGTTTGGAGAAAAGGAAGCTGAGGGGCAAACTGATTGCTTTCTACAGCTTCCTGAGGAGGGGAAGTTGAGAGGGAGGTGCTGATCTCTTCTCCCTGGTATCCAGTGATACAACACATGGGAATGGTTCAAAGCTGCGCCAGGGGAGGTTTAGACTGGACATTAGGAAGCATTTCTTCACCGAGAGATTGGTCAAACACTGGAACAGGCTTCCAAGAGAAGTGGCCAAGGCGCAAGCCCACCAGCATCTAATAACATGCTTCAACTTGGTCAGCCCTGAATTGGTCAGGCACTCGCACTAGATGCTCATTGTAGGTCCCTTCCACCTGAAACAGTCTAATCTATTCTACCACACATTTGAAGACAGATATTATATTGTAGTATATTTTTATAATATTCTTTATATAATTTTTCTTTCCAAAGTACTTTACTGAATCATCCTTCAACAAGAACTGTAAATGCTTTATTTTTTTTTAAGTTTTTTAAATGAAACTAATATTCACATGAGGGCAAAATCGGTTTAGGGGAAGAAAATGTTTTTAATTGATAAACTATGGAATTGGGGAGGGGGAAAGGGGCAGAGAAGGGGTATGTTTTGCCTTTTTTTTTTTTTCCTTTGTTTTCTCCATTCCTCTGTTGAGCATTTCACACAAGTATAGATAAAAAAAAAATTTTGGGGAAAAGTGTTGTAAATATCAGTATGATTTCCAATGGCAGGAAGAGCTGGTATACATGAAAGCTCACCGCCTTTTTTTTTCTTCTGGCTGTATTAGCTGGTCCAACAGAAGATAAAGTCTTTCCCTTCAAACTTTGCCACAAGACATCCCTTAGACCTTGACGAATACAGCAATGTTAGTATGACATAAATGCAAGATGAAAAAAAAAGTGCTACTGTGCAATGGTTTAGTAGAATATTGTACAGGGAAACTCTTGAAGATTTGTCACAATGGAGAGGGTATTAGCAGTTATTTAGGATGTTTTGCCAAAACTTTTATCAGGCTGTTTATCAGAATTAATCTCATAGGAGATTAATTCTTCCATGTATTACTCTTCATTGGTAAAGTATATTATGTAAAAAAAGTTGAAAAACCATGACATTAAATTAATGAACTTGAATGATGAAAAAAACCATGCTAGACTGCACATTTCCTTCTCTGTTCCATAAGTGTTAATTAACAATGAATATTAATGAAATATCCCAAAGATTATTAGTCCAGAAAAGCAGCTTGGTATTGGAAGTATAGTACACAACCAAGTAGCCTCTCATTAAGCCAACTGTAATAACTGGAAAGTATGCACGCTCTTCGCCCAAGGAAATGTACAAATGATCTTTTATTCAGATATAAATAAGTACATTCAGAATGGACTAGGAACATTTAGCTAATCATTATGGTTCAGATAACAAATGGGAACTAATTTTATGATATGATAAAACAATTGTCAGGATGAGCCCACGTTTCATGCTGGTGTTTATAAACTTGAAAATGTCATACTACCTACATGGCTTTTAGTTCAGCTGTAACAACTGTGTTTCACAACTTCATCATCCAAGCTACGAAGGAATAGCATTGCAAAGTTTGGACTTCTGCCACCGCAGAAGGAGACTACCATCAGTCTTCAGTTACTACCTAACCATATACATTATCTGCATGTAATCAAAAATATAGTAAACAAGTGCACATCCTAGCAAGTGTCTATCCCAGATTCTGTCTCCACAGTATTCCTATATACTATTTAGGAAGACCACACTGGCCTGGGCCCTTTGTCATTCTTTCCATTCTCTCAAACCACCCCAATATTGAGCACTGTTGTAGGGTTAGCAGATGGCATACTGAACAAAACATTTCACAGAACTGCCAATCCAGAGTCTCCTTGCTCTGTTATAACTTACAGTTCTGAGTTCGGTGTCATTTAGACATGCTTTAGATTGATCTCTCCTGAGTTAAATTGCTTACATTGATTATCTACATGGAAGCTCATCTGATGCTTTTTTCTGCTCAGTTTTATAAGGTTCTTTTAGACTTCTTTGCCATTAGCACACTTTGGTTTACTTTAGAGGTTACTGTCTATCATCTGCAAGCTTGTAATTTTCATTGTTTATTCTCTTTTCTAGGTCACTACTGAAGTTAAATAAAACCAATTCCATCACCAACCCTGCAGGACTCCACTGTTGTCTCACCCCGCCTCCCTTATCCTGAAAGAAGGTTGCTAAGCCCCACCTTTCCTCTCCTTTAACCAAGATTTCAATACAAGAAAGGCTTTCTCCCAAAGCTATGTTTCAGTTCATGTCAGAACCATGTCATGGTTCAATACAGTCTGACCAGGTTCTTTTAAACATTCCATGTGTGGAGGGTATAATAGTTAATGTCAAATATACTTACTTGAAGATACTCTGATTTAGGGTTTCTGATTTAGTAGAGTGATAGAAAATATACTGAAAACACAACACACATGCAAGTTACACTTTGCAAAATATAGCAATTGCAATATAAAGTTCAGTTGCAATACCAATGCAATTCCCATTACCAGTTTTGTCTAAAATATGCTTACTGTCACAATGCTGGGCATCCCACGTCATTAGGAAGGAATACTTGTGTTGAAATCAGCTCAAAACCGTGTCTCACTTCAAAAAAGTTTTGGCTAGATTTTATACTCGATGTTGAACTTAGCCACCTATTCACTTCCTCCTTTCTGACCTGGGTATCTCAGGGAGACATTTACACCTCCAGTTAATTCACTCACCTGCTGTTCACCTAAAAAAAAACCCCACTCTCTGGTCCCTTTTAGTTGAAGATAAAAGTCAGGTGCTTTGCGTCATTCTTTGGGCTTCATGAGCACATCTCCACTGAGCATTCCTCCATCATAGAGGTTTTTTCATTGAATCACATTCCACCTATTTGGGGTTTAGTCAGTCACATCATGGTAACTGACTTTCTTCTTTACATCCACTGAAATCTCTTTATCCACATTCTGTCTACCACATTTACAGAACCGTTACACAGCTCGTTAGCAAGGCAGGTCCTCCCTCTACAGAAACCACACTGACTCAGACAGCATTTAACCATGTGCTCAGATTTGCTATTAAGGATTCTAACAGAGATATACACCAGCCTCATTGTTCTGTAGCTGACAGTATGTCCACCAGAGCCCTTTTGCAGATAGGATTGCAGCAGTAATATTCCTCTCCTCTGGTATAGTGGGTATTTGTAATGTTGCTGCAGACCATAGTCAGTAATTTCATATCTGAATCCCTTCAGAGTCCTCTAGTGAATACTATCCTAGCCTTACCTGATGTGACTTGTCTATTAGGTCTAATATAACCCATACATTAACTTCAGATTGAGATAGCTTCTCTGCTCTGTCTGTTAAAAAACATGGGTCACTGTAAATTTCTCCAATACTTACAGTAGCAAAGGCCAAGGCAGAGAATTCACCTTACTTCTCTACTGTATCTCCGGATCTTTCGTCATCAAATAATACCACCAGCTTCCTAGCTGATTTCCTGGTTTTAAAGTATTTAAAGAACTTCTCCATATGAGCTCAAGCATGTCACCTGCCATATTTTGTGGGCTTTCCTGTTCTCATTCAGAGATTTTATTGCCATCACTTTTTATTTTTTTTAATATTAATATTTTGGTTTTATTTGTTTTCTGTTTGAGCTGCAATTTACTTATCTCGTAATAAAAGGGATTTTTAACAGCCTTCAGACTCCTTGCATTTTCTTGCACTGCTTCTTTTTTTGGTGTTGTTCAGTTTTGACATTTTTTCTCTTTTTCACATAGTTTCAACTATTAACATTGAAAATGCACACACTAGATTTGTTTTGCTTATGTCCTGCTATAACATTAGAATTAATTTTACTATCATAACTAAATCAGAGCAGCTCAAAACTTGGTGTTGTGCAGCACTCAATCTAAACAAGAACAGAGTATTTCCCTGTTATTCTGAGTTATTTTGACTCAGAAGCAACCAATTATTGCATTTAAATAAGGAATTGACCTGTATGCAGTAGCTGAACTATTGCTATCTGCCTTTAAATTGTTTAACACTGTGGTCATTATCTTTCCTAATTACGGTGTGAATAGTACAATTGATACAATCTCATTATTAGAATCTGAGACTTCTACCCACAAGGATTTAATAGTACTTCTCCTTTAAAGCTTGTCCTGTTAGACTTCACATCATTTTACATATGCAGAGCCACTCCTTTCACCCTCCTGTCAGCATAAACTACTTTGATTCCTGTAAAAGTTGGTAGCTGGTAACATCACATCCCACTGAATGTCCTCCTCCTGAAATGCCTGCTCACAGGTGCAACTTAATGCCATACGTTCTAATTCTTCTATCTTACTCTTCAGAACTTAGGCTGCTATAAAAATACTTCAAAGCTTTAACACTCACTCCATCACTTAATAGTGCATATATGAATCAATTGGCATTACAGGTGAAGTAATTTACATCCTTTAATTTTTGTGTGTTGCTTATTTCTCTCAGACTCTTTAGGAATACATTGGACATTCTTTACATCAGTTTAAGCCAGGTGATCTTCTGGGCCTCTAAGCTTTCACTCAATTTCAATATACCTCTGCACCCTTTCTAACTCAGTGTCATCAGCCTGACTCCATTATAATTAAGATATAGTACCATCCTTCCTATACAGTTTCCTTTTGTCCAGGAAGATTTCTCAGTTCCTAATATAACTAAATCGCACCTTTATATCATGTGCTCATCTTGATATCATTTGCCTCATCCACACATTCAGACTTCAAATCCCTGCCTGGTACTTGGGATAAAACCACGGATGATCCTGTGGAGGTCCTACATCCTGGTCTCTGCCAAGCAGCCAAGTTAGACTCTTAAACACCCTTCCTACCTGTTTGTGATATCTATGTTGCTGGTAGCAACATAGATCATAATTACTGTCTGTTTCCCCACATTCCTGGATAGACACCTCACATCCATTACTTTTGTGCCTAGCACATAAGTTACGATGGCAGTCTTACTGGATGTTAAAAAAAAGCCCATCCATCTATGTATCACTGAATTTTCCCTTACTACCACCTGCTTCTTCCTACTTGTGACCATCCCTCTGCTATATCTTCAATACAAGACACTAATCTCAGCTGAAGCATGGATCTCATCCAAAAGACTTCTTGTCTCCATCTTGGAGACTCGGTCCTATCCTGTAGCTTAAGGATTTCTGTAATATAGGTGAGGTTATCCTGCAGCTTTTTTGTCAGCTAGCTGAAAGATCCTCTCTGCCTCCTGACTTGCTTAAATTAAGCAAATGTCAACTAAAGAGCACAAGCCTGTTCACTTGGTACTGGGCAATCCTTGCATTTCATTGACAAATACAAAATATGTCCTTTGGCTCAATTGTTATACATGCTGCACTTTATAACAAACTGGATAAGCCCTGCTCTGCTGGGGGCCTGCTGCCTGCATTTTGAGATTATATTTTATTATTATTACTTCTTAAATCTCTGTGGGTTAATATTTTTTAGTTTCTCTTTTGATGGGATGATTATGGTTATTCTTTTAAGATAACCACCAATAGGTAAGAGATATGCAAGAGCATAAAAAGAAAACAAGATTAAAGAAAGTCATCAACTATGCTTCTTCCTAGACCATGTCAAGGTTTTGATGTAAAAAGCTGCAGACTTTGTTCTCTTGCTAATGCCTCGGGAGATCAGCTTTATGGACTTTAACTAACCTTAGCTGGGTATCCAGATAGAAGAGATTTCACATTGAGACTTGAGCGGCAACCTGTGCTCCGTATAGAATATTTATGAGGAAACTGCTGACCAAGGTAGCCATGGCTTCCTGTACCTCGTGATGTTCACATTGATTTTATGCATTTAGTGATACTAGAGAAAAATAAGGAAGTGACTCAAGAGCCCTGGTAACTGGCTCATATCATATCAACTTAGGTATATACCTGCATACAGTAGGTTATCTGAAGCAGGTCTAGCTATGTCAGAAATCAGATCACACAGAATGTGCCTATAACACCTTTGTCCTGGGCCTGATCCAGAGCTTTAACTTGTAAGCATCCCTACCTGCTGCTGTAGTGTGCAAATTATCAAGCAGCAATGAAGAGCATCTCAGCTGGAAATAGCAACTGACACCACAGTAACAAAAAGAAACAGCTTGTTCAGTCATCCATCAGTTGTATCTGACTGGGTGAACACTTGTGTACTCCAGCAGTCATTTACTTACAATTCATTGAAAGCATCTGTAGCAGTGATCTTTATGGAAAAGGACTAGCTGCAAATTATAGCAGAGAGACTACAAGCTACTCTTGCTCAGATGCTTCTTATTGCACCCAGGCAATCCATTCCCACCTCCCAGTTAATGTTTTACATGGCACACCATGCTGAATAAGAAAGACACCTCAAGCACGTTATGGAGACCAGACTTTTTCATGTTTTAGGGTTTTCCAAAGAATTAAATTAAAAACAGCATAGGGTTGCTGCTTTAACAGTACAACTAGGCAGTGATTTAACCACACAGACATGCCTACAGAAAATTCAATAATTAGTACAAGTCAGTCCCTGCAGCTTTCTTTCAAGAAAAAGACAAATAGATTTTAGCCTCCAAAACTCCACAGATTAAGTTAACCTGTTCTTTCTAAAAGGTGGCTTTAAGTAGAATAGTCTAAGATAAAGTTTATAAGATGTGGGATAGATATGATGAAGTCTGTGTCCTGATTCTCTACAGAAAGCTTGTGAAAGAGATGGCTAAAATAGAAGTACAGTGGGGAAGGAAAAGAATTAATTAATATTGAAAATTTCAAAGCCAATTCATGAGTTTGAAACAAATCCACTTTGCACTCTGTTCTTCTATTCTGCATTTTAATTCATTGCTTTAGTGACTTAAAGGAAAAAAAAACACCCACACACACAGAGAGAACTTGTTTTAAAATTATCTGAACTAACTTTGTTAAAGTTTTCCTCCACTAAAAGCCTGACTTCAGTAGTACAGATAAGTTTTTAGCAAGCCAACAGATTTGATAGCTCTTCAACTAACCTACCTAAAATCTTTACCTAAAAATTAATAAATCAAAAGGATTTCTTTTGAGAAAAAATACCTTTGATAAGATGTATATTTAAACAAAAATGCACTGATCACTGTAGTTTTATCACTATTTACAAGAGAATAAGAAGCCTGATTGTAGGGGAATCAATAAGAACAAGTGGTCAATACAAACCCAGTAGTTTTAAATAGCCAAGAAGTTCACAGATACTTTAAAATGTCTTGTTTTGTGGATCAATTTCACAATCTCTACCTGTCATGAGCAGCCATTGCTGGGACAAATATATGGATATCATTTTGTAACAGCCTGAGTGCTCCACAACTTCTTCCGAAAATCAAAATAAACAAAACAACTGATTACATACTCCCTTTTCAGTTTTGCTTTAGGAGACCTGACCGGTTACCACTGTATCCTGATTTCACAAAGTGAATGGACACTAAGTTTTGCTCTAACAGGACCTAAATAGATCCTATTGCAGAGATGTTTATAAGGTAAATCAGGACTTTGCATAATTACAGGACATGTAACTGCAGAATATCAGGAATAACCTACACAGCACCTGCATTCAAAAGCCCTTTAAAACAGCTTTGTAGCACTAAGAACTGAGCACTATGGCAGATATTAAACCAGGAATCTTCTTGAGGAAGTAACAAATGCATGCAAACAATCTGATCGTTTTTTCATGTTCCTGGTTCTTTTCTCTTTACCTCTTCTCTGTATGCTACTCCTTCCCTTCATTTGCTCCTACTTGTTACTAACAAAGCCAGGGCAGCAAAGCACAGTAAAGTAAACATCCTCTCTCTTTTTCTACTCTGCCTCAGTTCTAAGTTAGCTAATGTCTCCCACAGTTTTCCACTAGAAAAGAAAACCAAAGAATCAAACAGAACAGCAGTTGCTACAATATGTATGATAAAGACAACGAACAGTAACCATAAATGCCATCTTTTACCTCATTTAAGTATTGTAACTAGAGACAGAAAAATGTCGGTGTGGTTACAGAAAATTGCTATAGGCAGAAAGACATCTCTGATATTGAGTCAACACACTCATCTCATCCCTATATGGATTCTTTCAGTTACAGTATATTTAGAACACTTTTTCTATGGTTTTTTTTCTTCTTTGTAAAAAGGACAAAGAAATATGTTTTCTATTATGTAAAGGATATGTCTCCTAATGTAAAGACATTTTTTTTAAAAAATAAAACATCCCTCTAAATATTGTCTGTAACATTAAAACCGCTTCCAGGATTTGAAAAAGAATTAAGATCCAAATATCTTGCAAACTATGTATCTCCTTTAATACTTTTTAAGACAAAGATAAGAGTTGAAATAAAACTTTTGAAGAAAGAACAAAACAATAACTGCTCTGAGTCTTCAACATTTTGTCTGCAGACTGAAAGCCTGCAGGAAGGAACAACCTTAGAAGCAACATGAGGAAGGCAGTTTCCTCTAGACAGGAAAAGGAATCATAGAATCATATGTGGTTGGAGGGGACCTCTGGAGATCATCTAGTCCAACCCCCTCACCGGAGTGGGTCTACCTAGAGCGGGTTGCACAGGAACTTGTCCAGGTGTGTTTTGAACGTCTCCAGAGAAGGAGACTCCACCACCTCTCTGGGCAGCCTCTTCCAGGGCTCTACCACTCTCACAGTAAAGAAGTTCCTCCTCATGTTTAGGTGTAACTTCTTGTACTCAAGTTTGTGCCCATTTCCTCTTGTCCTGTCACTGGGCACCACGGAGAAAAGGCCAGCCCAGTCCTCCTGACACCCTCCCTTTAAGTTTTTGTAAGCATTGATCAGATCCCCCCTAAGTCTTCTCTTCTCAGGACTAAAAAGACCTGAGAAGTCCCTCAACCTTTTCTCATAGGAGAGATGCTCCAGGCCCTTAATCATCTTTGTGGCCCTTTGCTGTACCCTCTCTAGCAGTTCCCTGTCCTTCCTGATCTGGGGAGCCCAGAACTGGACACAGTACTCCAGATGGGGCCTCTCCAGGGCAGAGTAGAGGGGCAGGATGACCTCCTTAGACCTGCTGGCCATGCTCTTCTTGATGCACCCCGGGATGCCATTGGCCTTCTTGTCCACAAGGGCACATGGCTGGCTCATGTTCTGTTGTCCACAAGAACTCCCAGGTCTGTACCAACGTGTACTGATGCTTGGGGTTATTTCTCCCCAGGTGCAGCACCCTACACTTGCCCTTGTTAAATTTCATTAGGAAGTCACTAATAAGTGTGTCAGTGATATATAGGTTCCTATTAGGTTCCCTGTTAGGGGGTAACTGATCCAAAGCTTATCCCAAAATTAAAAGCCCTATCTGAACTGTGAAGAGGGGAAAGGACTAAAGCACAAGATGTGGGGTAACAAAATCAGTAGGATGAATACTGGGTAGAGCCAGATTGGTTGGTTGGCTGGAGGCTTTTGAGGCCCAGGGGGAAGTATTTGGATTGTTAGGAGGGGAGGGCTAGTTCTCTGTTGTTTTATTTGTTTTAAAGCAGCAATAGTGTACTTGTGTCAGTGACAGGTCTGAAAGACAAAAATCTCCCTAGTCAAGATTCCGTGTTCCCTTTCTGGCCAGCAGACACTACATCCTCATTAAGGCATAACACACACCAATGCTCTAAGCCATAATCTATTGATATAAACAGCAAATTAAAAAAGACAGTATTGTTACTATTTAGATCATGTCTGCAAAAAAATCCAACCCAACACAGCATGTTTGTGTCAAGAGAATTCTATATACTAAGTAAATTCTTGCAAAGATATAATTATGTAAAAAGCCTCAATACATTTCATGTTGGTAGTTATTATTTTATCTTAATCTTAAGTACTACTGCAATTAAAATTTCATTATCAGCTGTCAATTGACCCATCCCTGAACATTTTGTAATAAAGAATACCATCCCTCCTCCAATTTGCCCTCTTCTCTTGAGTTGCATAAACATTCTATGTGCCTATTTAAAACTGAAATGCCTAATGGGAGCAATTAAAACTTTATCAAATCAAACATTTAGCAAAAAATCTAAAACAGCAACGAAAAAAAGTAGCCAATCAACAACATCTCTACCCCTTTTTATACAGTTTCCTTCTAAATTCAATAGCAAAGCCTGGGACCCACGCAGGAATTCAATTAATTTGCTACTGCCTCTTTGCAGGGATTCATTAGCAGGCAAAGGAAAAATAGCAGTAGATATGAGACATAAAATTGCTGCCTGAATCTCTAGCCAGAGGAATTTGAGCTGACAAAGAAAAATCAACTTCTAGCTGGGTTTTCCTATTGGTTTTCTCTTCTTGCCTAGTTAACTTTAATAATAGGTAACCAATAGGAAATAAACAGCAGGAGAGGGTATTCCTGTGAGTCAAATCTCCACTGAAGCAATAGCCACTGCCTGCCCCAATCCCAGGCATCAGAATGCTCAGGGACTGAAAAATGAACCATCAGCAAAGTTAAAAGTCCAATCCGAGCTACACAGCATATCCAAAGGGTTACTCGTGTCTAACTTCTTCTGTTGCTGAAGGATGAGTAATATCCTAATATCAAATTATGCTTCATCAACATGAGTTCCGAATATTTCAACTTTTATCCTTTAAAGACAGTCTTCAACTCAGCCTCAGGTTGTTACAGCTCTTAAAATAACTGAAGAATCCTGAAAAACTTTCTAACAAAGGAATCAGAGTACCCTTCACAATTCAATCAGCTTCCTCAATGACTCCTGTATAGCTGAAGTCTCCTGTGGGTTTTGTTTGATATTTGGTATAACAAGTATCCATTCTGGAATATGAAATTAGTGTTCAAAGTTGAGGTTTTGTTGAGAGAAACAAAGAGCAAATAAAAAAATAAATCACAACCCTCTGAATTATCATATTAACACACAGAATAGTTTATCATTTTACCTTTGGATTATCAGTAATAAGAAAAACCTGAAAACCTGTTTTCTTAGTAGAAGGAAAAAAATTGAGAGGGTGCATAAAAGGAAGAAACCCACAACATCACAATTAAATCCAATTTAAAACCAGCTGAGGTTGACTCAAAATCACATCCTGCCAAAAACACTCAAAAACTTAGTTTTGTTGACTCAAGGGATAGTTACATTCCTGAGGGGCTTTTGAGATGCTACGAGGAGATCTTCCCTGCTGCAGGAAAGGCAAAGGTCTTGGCTAAGAGAAACTAAGACAACATATGCTAAATATCCTGCTTTGCTCTCCAGCAAGTAGCAGCTGACACTATCTGTTCCAAGCTCTCCTCTTTCTTTCATGCATACAAGTACAAAAAATGATGGATTACATGGTGTTTAAAATTGAACTCTGCATCTGGATTCAGATTAAGCTTTTCTTCCTTGCCTCTAAGTATACTAAATATTGTGGGTGGGATGGAATCAAGCCACCAACTATTAGTCAACCTATAGTAATAAGTTATTTCTTTAATACTATATCTTCTTGCAGCTCCCTATTTCAGTTACTTGTTTGTTTCCTCATAAAAGAATGTGCTTCACTGATCTCCTGATGTTCAGGAGGATATTTGAGCTAAAGCTGCTACGGATTTGAATTTAAATTTAGAAAACCACACAGAACTAACAGAAAAGGACAACATCTCTCATCATCTTGGATGACAACACCTGAAGAAGAAACTAGTAATTCTCTCTCTATCTACCACCAGGATGCTGTGGTACTTTGTCTATAGTAGCAATTTAATGACACTGGATGGGTGTTGATATTTCTTGTCGGTGTAATTGAGTTAGAAACTACTTCCTGCATTATCTTTGTCTTCTAGAGTTAGTTTCATTATGGTGCCAATATCTCTATTTCTCTGTTTCCAATAATATAGCTACATGCTATATGTCCTCTTAATGAGGTTCACTAGACAATATTTGTATCCTATTTCAGTTTCTTTTTTAACTGTGCTAATGTTATGCCATTGTTCTGGTGAAATGCTCCATGTTGGCAGCGTGCCTTAGGAAAGGTATTTTTGGAAGCTTAAGCCAAAAATCAGTCAGTCATGTCTAAGAATGAGAATGGGACCAACTATTTATTTTTCTCATTTAGAAAAAAGTCTGTTCAAGTGTGCAGCTGATAGTCTTTAGCATCTCTGCACATCTGTGCAGAACATAAAAGTCTATCCAATGGAAAAATAAAAAGAACCCAAAACCACTAGCTCTGATATTATCATAGATTGCATCATAATGTATAACTATAACAGGAGAGAATTATGATTATTTGCATAATACAACATCACTTTTTAGATTTTTCTGCCCTTTTACTGCTTGGTTTAGGAACTTTAGTGTTATTTTGCATACTGTTTATTTCTAGTAATTACGCTTTGCTACAAAAATGTTAGGTTTTGGGGTTGGTTCTCTCTGGATTGGAAATGGTAGAAAAAAATTTTAACAGTTATTCTCAGAACAATCCATTTACTTACTGACACATACGTGAAATCCCATTTTTCTCAACAGCATTACAAATACGCAGACGGAATGCACTCACAAGGGTCCCATATCAACCTTTTCCTCCTCCAGCTAGGTACACAGTTCTCTTCATCTTTGTTTCTTTTAAAAAAAAAAACAAAAACAAAAAAAAAAAATCCCAAACATAATCCTCCGTTCTCTTCCACCTTCCATATAGATATTATGCTAAAAATCATTTTCTGTCACTTTATGCTAGATATACACCCAATTCCTGAAACTGGGAGCTCATCATTTTACAAATATAAGATCTACATTTTTGTAGACAATTTTACGTAAGCAATTTAAAAATCAGCTGGTCTGCTAATTCTAAGGTGTTTTGCCGAAAATATATGAATTTTCACTAGACATACAAGAAGTTCGCTTTGAAAATGGGATCTTTTAAGATGTCTCAGGCTAGGTTTTGAAATTAACCTGTTGTTTTGAAAAAAACTTGTCTGATATAATAGCCTTCAAAATCATCGTTACGGTAATAATGCCAATAGGGTTTTAGAAATTTAGAATGCACTGAGATGGAGCAGCGGAAGACCCAGAAAGACTCATTATAAATCTAGAAAGGCTTCTCAGGCATCATGTGCCCTCACCTTTGTGGACGGCATACATGAAGATTAACAAGATAACATGTTTTGCAGCCAGAGACGGCAGCAGGCAACAAAATAATGGTTAAAGTAAGCATCAGATGTATTTCTGAAAGGGAAGATAAAAAACTTACCAGGTATTTCAGGAAGAAGAAACAAGAGATTTAGTGACTTGGAGTTTGCTGAATTTGGTTCATTCCCCTTCCCAAAGAATAAAATGGGAAAAAGCACTTAAGCTATTTGATAAATTCTAGTTTCCCTGATAAATCACATCTGTAGACAAATACCCAACTAAACTACTCATTGAAATAAAATATGTCTCTATCTTATTGCCTTTTTTTTTTTTTTTTTTTTTACATACTTTTGGTAACATTTTCAGGTGTGGAGTTACTGCAGAAGGACTATATATTTAATCTAAAGTCATAACTGAACGTTCATCACTGAGAACCAAGGCCAGGAATACTTCTGACTGTCAGGGGGCAGGACAGAGCTTGGAATCTCAAGAGGAATCACAATTAGAGCTACCTTGGTAGCAAGTTTTTTATTTCCTAACCCTCTCATCACTTACCTATCTGGATTACAAAATCATAGTCACTTCTTCATCCACATTCACACACATTCACAGTCACGTCGCTTCATGTTATTTTTCCTCATTTGTTCCCAGTGGCAACACGTGTACAGTTTGGTAGAATATAGGAATAGAAGGCTCAAAAACAGTATTTGGAAGGTCCCACTACACATATATATTTCTGCCCATAAATCATCTGTGCTTCATTGCTGTATGACCACCTGCTGTATGACCACAGGCACCCTTGCTGTTGTTGCTGCTCATAACATCAGACCGCTTAAAAAGAATCATTCAGACAACTTGTCTCAACTACAAGACACTGTACCTGGAAGCAGACTTGGCAGAGCACACACATCTGTACCTCACCTACCTACAAAGCGATCCACAGCCACGCTGTGGAACAGAGAGGACTCAGGCTTTCTTCCTGACACAGCTTGTTACTTGCATTGAAGCCTGTGGATGCAGGTAAGCAGGCTGAACGTCGCATAAGGTTCAACCATAGCACGAGTTGTGCTGGAAATTTTAACTGTAACAAGTACAAAACGAGCGCAGTGAGAATAAGAGAAGAGAAAAAACAGCGGGGAAGGAAAGAGGGATAGAAATATACATATCATCAGATATGCAGGAAAAAACCATAAGAACAAACTGGTATTCAAAATACATCTCTGAATTCTTACTAGACTAAGGAGAGTAATAATACCTGTAGAACCCAAAGTCATGATTTGCACTGATTTGGAGAGGCAGAGCAAACGTCTGTAGTTAGCATTCAGTTCCATACATTTCCTATGATAAGGTCAATTATAGTGACGAAGTAAATTACGCAGTATGTATATTTATGGGTGCATTTGACAAGATAAAAAGAACATTAATTCTGCGCTGAAATGCACACGTATAGAAATCTATCGTAAATATTTAAAAGGCTATTTCAGCACTATACAAACAAGCCTTGCCAAGGAACCACCTTGTTGAGCTACACCTCAACAGCTGTGTTTTTGTTGCCACAGGCAGATGTGAGTGAACTCCTAGCAGCAGATTACCCATGTTACCTATCAATCAGTCACTTCCCATGAGTTTGAACAAAGGCACCTGATCTTGTTGTTGTCACAGCATTGTTCCACTCTGTCAAACCATGCTTTCCTGGCTGCCTTCAGATCCAAGAGCTATGCAACAGGGCAGTATGGAATTGCAGCAATGAGGGTATTCTTTGCAAAAATTATTTGCTTGATGTAAACAGAACCATACTTCAAGCCATGTGCTGTACCTGTCTTCCCCCCACATCTCCTCAGAGGATTTAACTTCTTAATTTATTTTCTTTTCCAGCGCATCACATTACCTAAATAATAAAATGAAGAAATCTGTTTTTATATCTAATCCCACAAACTTTTCATACAGGACATAGGATCACGAAGAGAAGTGTTCGGAACTTCAGAAATGCCAGATGGTTTTTAATCCTTATTTAGTTCCTTTCTACGTATATGTTATGACTCTATTTTTAATTACAAATATTTGTTTTCCACAAGATCCCTACTTAACTCAGAAAGGATTGCAATTGCTTCCTGGTTGACTAGTCAGTATTTTGCTTCCTATTCATCACTCATTTTATGATGTCAAACTTTATTTACTACCTGCTGTTCAGGTTCTGCTATGAAGATAGAATTATTAATTCCCTCATAGATTTTTCTATAGCTCTCATTGTTCCTGCATCCAAGTACTTCACACAAAACAATAATGGCTGCAAAAACTCATGAGATGAAAAAATATTTATCCCATTTTAGAGACATGGGATCGGAAGAAAGCATAAGTTGTGAAGAACTTCAGAAATCTAGAACCAGATTTTTCAGAGTACCTGGTTTAAGGTAAGTACTCATGTCTTTAAAGAACATTGCACCTTGTCTCTCCATACAGTTACTTTGAACAGTCTTACCTCCAGCCCTTGCAACTACTGTACCATTACATGAAGACTAGCTTTATTATTCCAACAGACTTTCTGTATGGCAAATTAATTGCAACAGATCACGTCTGATTCTTACAGTTTCTGTCACTGTAGGTTCTCAAGTGATTAATAAAATATCACTCAAAGGGCTGTGGTCAATGGCTCAATGTCCAATTGGCAGCCAGTGATGAGTGGTGTTCCTCAGGGGTCCATACTGGGACCAGTGCTGTTCAACATCTTTGTTGGAGACACAGACAATGGGACAGAGTGCACCCTCAGCAAGTTTGCCAATGACACCAAACTCAGTGGTGTGGTCAACATGTTGGAGGGAAGGGATGCCATCCAGAGGGACCTGGACAGGCTGGAGAGGTGGGCTCGTGCAAATCACATGAAGTTTAACCAAGCCAAGTACAGGGTCCTGCACCTGGGACGTGCCAATCCCAGGCACAAATACAGGTTGGGCAGAGAATGGCTGGAAAGCAGCCCTGAGGAGAAGGACTTGGGGGTGTTGGTGAATGAGAAGCTCAGCATGAGCCAGTAATGTGCACTGGCCGCCCAGAGAGCCAACCGCATCCTGGGCTGCATCAAGAGA
>BJBW01004759.1:0-16468 GCA_004320125.1 Scolopax mira | reverse complement strand
CAGAGAACATTGAGGATCACCTTGAATTTTAAGTCTTACTTCACATGCTTGTTGTCATATGTTAGACTTGTGTTTGTCAGCACCCTCAGAGTAATCAACTGCTAAACACAGGAAGGAAGTCAACTGTGCTGTCATGTTAGGTCGATGGAAGGAAAACAAGAAGTCTGGTGGAATTTTGAAGCTGCTAAGGAGCTAAACAGCAATCAACCCTCATTTATCTGTAAGCAGAATACCTGGTTTGTTCAGGTGTCCTGCACTTAAAAACACATGATTTGGCCTAATAGGATTAAGGCGTGAGGTACTGGGACTCCTGAGCTGGTACCACAAAATCAGGTCTTACTAGCTGTGTCCAATGTTACGTAAATTTGGTGTCACTGCAGGTATTCAGGAAGGTGATGTCATCTTGCATGATTATTCTTAGTATGGGTCACAGTAGTGTACTTACAAATGACCACACTAAATATATTAGGTGGATGTAGTAGGACAAGTTATGGGACAGATCAACTGCTGATGCTTGTCTCTGCAGTTCACTCACTGATGCAGCAACTCTGTTTTAAGGCAACTGGATGTGGTGTTATTTTTTGATTTGTCATTTTTATGTCATTAGCAAAAAAGAAAATTACATGAGAAGGGAAAAAGAAGGTGGGGGAGTTGGACTAGATGATCTTTGTGGTCCCTTCCAACTCTAAAAAAATTGATATGTCCTTTGTCCAGGTAAACACAGCGTACTTTTGCTTAACAACTGGTGGATTGTAGCTTATTTCATGCTAAGTATGTGTAATAGAAAAAAAAAAAAAATCTATTCCAGGCAAAATGGAATGGAAATCTGCAGAACTCAAAAGTTTGCTGACAATTCACATGCTTCCCTCATACTTAAAAATGTCAAACAAAGTAAGATGATTTAATGTATTATTATTGTTCTAATGCTTTTCATTTAAATGAAAGCTGTTCCCAGCAGTGTTATAATCCTTCTGGTTATCATTTCTCAAGGTGTTTGGCTAGGTTTCACAGTGAACCACCAAAAAATAGAGTCATAGAAATATCAACAGATAATACCGGATATGGTAATTTTGTGATTTCTTTAGTTTCTGACATCCAAAGTGAGCTTTGTTAAAATACTTAGATACCTGGTGCCTGCTTTCAGTTGTTAGAAGCATGTGTTCTTGTTCTGAACCACAGTGTGATTTTTAACAGTTCAGATGTTATTCTTCATACTCCAGTGGCAAATTATATTCCATTATATTATGGCAATATTATATTATATGCCAAATTATATAGGGTCTTGATAGTTTAAATGTAATAATTAAGAATAAAAACTTCCCCAAATACCTTAAAATGTTATTTATTGAGACTATGTAACAATTAGAGTTAATAGGACCTGACTTCTCTTGTAGAATGCTGTTTACAGAAAGTTCATAATCTATTTTACTGTAACTCTGGAAAACTCTGCAACGTGCCTGTAATTATTCAAAAAACCAAGCCTTGATATATATCAGTGGAGTTTACCTGTTGCATGGGTTTTATGCAGTTATACTTGGTAATTCTAGCAGTTCTTCTAAAATGTTGCTATTTCTTATCAATCCCATTCCCTGGGTACTTCTGAATGTTTAGAACAGAAGTGCTTACATTATTTGGGCAGAATTTTACAGATTTCACTTTAATCTGCTCTTTCCACCCTTACACCTTTTAACTGAATGCTCTACATATTTCCTCCTGAAAATGAGTTTGAAAATGACAGATGAATCTGAATGATTGACAATATTGGCATTGATTTGAATTTTAATATGGCTTCTGTGATAAAGCATCCTAAAGATTGAACTGAATTTCCTTTTGAACTTCTACATTTTAAAACTGCTGTTGCAAAGTGAGAGTAACTTCTTCAAACGTTGTTGTTTGACCAGAAAGCAATAAAGTGTTTCATCCAAAAGTCTACCTTTTTGTGTACAAATAGCACTGTTAATGCTATTCATCCCACTACTCAGAAACTCTTGAAGTTAAGCAACTGTGTGCAGGAGTGGGTATTGATTCTTACTTTCCTGTATGTGAACTGGCACACTTGCTGATGGAGAAATCCCTTAGCATCATAGGAACCAGGATTTGTTTAAACCAGAGCCCCTGTCCTCTGTGTTTTGTTTTTTCCCTCCCATCTGTGTACAGAATTGGCAACTAAGTGGACACACCATCATGCATTAGTCTAATCCACTTCTCTGTAGGACAGAAATTCTCTGCCACTCAGTGAGTTGTATTGATTGTGACTGTGATACTGAAAATTATAGATGTTCCAGGTTCAGCCCGTACTTGTTAGAAACATCATGAACTCTGAGCAACTGAAAGTGATATTCCTTAAAAGTGTTTTATGTTACAGCTACTAATAAGTAGATGTTGGAGTGTGTTGGAAATGAGAATGCATTGAAATACACAGCCTTGTATGTTACTTGCTATATTTAAACGTTTATTCAGATACACCTCTGTCTTTTGTTTTTGCATAAGGAGGAAAGGATCAAACGCAGCACAAAGAAATCTCTGTAGAATTGTAGCTCAGAGAATTGTCTGTGCTGTTAAGGCCATTCTTACAAATTAGATCAATCTTGTATGTCCTTTTGTTCTTTCTTCTGGAGAACTGTTGCCCCCCTGTTTTTTACTGACTTCACCTGCAATTTAAAGCATTTCTTGTTTTTGCAAAGCACAAGTTATTTTCTTTTCGTTTAAAAACAAATAAAAAATTGATGTCAATGTCTTGCAGGATGTACTGTCCTTTGTCAATAGCCTTTCCCGAGTTGTGGTTTTGGAAGGAGATTCACTGTTGCTGTTTAGAACTATGGCACTGATTAATTTTTAGGCTGAATAGGAGATGCCATCTCTGAATTCTGATTCTTCCAACGGGGTTGTTTGCGTGGCATCTTCGTACTTGGGATGTTGCGTATGTACAACAGGGGTTGGGTCTATGTTTTTCAAGACTCAAGTTATGAAGTACCACTAGTTTTTAAAAAAAGAAGCTAGTGGTGAAATTTTTTTCCCATATTGACATAATTATTCACATATGCGTCATCGCTGCATTATGTGTTGTTTTGTTTGCTGAAGACTTTATTCATAGATTCATACAGTTTGGTGGGACTGGCACCTCATTTAGGACAGGTGTAGATGCTGAGATTTTTGCCTGTGGCAAAGGTCAAAGTAGCTTGATATATAACTTCTGAAAAATGACCTTGCCATATGTGAATGTTTTCAGGGCTTTTACACAGTGTGTGTGTCTTCATTGCTGTTGTAGTTCCTGTGCCTTTTGCTTTTCAGAGCAATCTTTGATTTTAATGATGCAGGTAACCATATTACACGCATATAGAGCTGCTCACAATAGCAACTGTAAAATATTTTTATGTATGCCACTTTCATTGGTGTTATATTTGAGTAGTTTGTAATAGTTTGTCTGCAGACATAAATTTTGATGCCATAGGAATGACATTTTGATGCCATAGGACATAATTGCTAAGTGATTTTAGCAATTAATTGCAGATCTTTGACTTGACATTGCTTAGCACTGTGTATTTGGAAAAAGTTGTCCTTATGTGTTTTTCTGCTCTAGTAATACTCTCTTGCACCAAGGTAGTTTTACAGACAATCATAATCTTTTGCATAATTATTCTTAGGGTAACTATCCTGATCTGAAGGATTTTAATCACCAGGTGAAAAAAAGTTTGAGAATTTCAAATTGCTATTGCAGATGATGCTGTCTTTTGCAACAAGCACATGTGATTGCGTGTGCAGTAGAATAAACTTTGTAAATGTATTTCTAAGGTTGGTTGTGTTGAAGCTATTATTTTTGCCCTGTATTTGCATGTCTTCCTGGTTTCTATCTGTAGTATTTAAATACAGTGATTTGTGTTGCTTGGGCAGGCATTTGGATTGCGAAGAACGGGGAGAGCAAACAATTGATTGGGCTACAATGTCAATAACAATAGCCAGTGACAGTGATAAAATGGTCCCCTTGTTGTGATCAATGGCGTACCCTACTAATTAAAATTAGGGTTCTGGTGAATGTAGATGATGTTTCCTCAGGTCCTGCTGTGTATTTAGGTATTTCTGGTACCTATTTGTTAAATACAGACTCACTCATCTTGTCATGAGTTGAAAAAGATCTTATATTAGGATATGCTTAGCACTTTGTAAGGCAAGCAAAGGGGAGTAAGGAAGGGTGCCTTTTTTTCATGACAACTTCATTATGCAGATCTTCTGAGTTTACTTCATCTGTATATAGCTCTGGTAAGAAAGTGTGAGCTAGGAGAAAGAGAAAGCAACTAGCATTCAAAACACTTGCTTTATTTAAGTGTCTGGTGAAACCTGTAGTTTTAATATCTGTGATTTAAGCATTTTTTGATAAGCTACATGAACGGGAGCTGCTTTGGTAATAACTATGTAGTCTACTTTTAGGCCTTTATCTCCTCAGATGTACGGGTTAGTTCTTGGTTAGTTCCTAGTTCTGCATGGCAGAAGATACCAGCATTTATTTACTTATTTATTTTAAAGTCAGCCAAAAATGCTGTCTTGTGGTTTTTTTTAGAATATCTCTCTGCAGCACTTGTAGAAGGCTGGGAGCAATTTGATTTATTTGGTCTTATTGCAGTAAATATTATTCAACTTGGTGACCCAGTCAGTAATAAACTTGCCTGCATACAGTAGAAGTGTGTTTTGTTCTCCAGTGGGTAAACATACACTATGTTTATGGGAGGGTTTTAGGATGTTTTTAAAGATCCTGTTAGGCAAGGACACACAAGCAAAGTTAACTAGTGAAACTGGGTATAAGTGTTGAGCTCCCCAAATCTTCAGCTTCCTTAAAAGCTGTCCAGATATTTTGTTTGTTTGTTTTTACTGTCATTAGTATCCTCTTCTATGTAGAGATCTCTGACACACCTGTCCCTGATAATACATATAAATTTGTAATAGAATTATTCTCTGTGTGTATATGTATTTTTTTTAGGCCAGCACTTGAATTCAGAGACTTCCCAAATAATACCGATTAGGGATGCTCTTGCATTAAAGGCACAACTGAAGCTAACTGGGGACAAATAGTGGAAAGCTCTAATCAACTGTAAAAATTTCTGAAATAGCTTTCCTGTATTTTGGAGAAAGAGGTTAAAGGAAATTCTTACGTTTCCTACAGTTAGCTGCAGAAGTTTTTTCTATTTTCCACTTTGTTGTAATCTAGGGACAATATGATTGCTCTGTAATTTTAGCTGTGTAAAGCGTACAGGTGTTTGAAATTAGAGGTAAAAAAGTAACTTCCAGTTTTTAGAAATGCAGAAGAATATTTGAAAAAAAAAAAAGGTATTTGTAAATTGATTTTTCTCAGGTAGCTTGGCCACTGGGCCAAATTGCCATTGTTTAAAGGTATGGGACATGGTCATAGTGGCAACTGGTATAGTAACTGGTCTTTTTCAGCTTTTCTACTCCGATGCTCAGCTGGAACTTTTTCCACTGCTGCCTCTCTTCTATGCTACTCTGAATCCCGCAGCCATCTCCTGTGTCCAGTTGCTGTGTAGACTCATGGCCAACGTGTTCCTTTTCCCTCACTCAGTTTGAGAAGTACTGCTTTAAAACATCGACTTTGTTTTTCCTTCTTGTGAATTATGGTGTATAGCACATGTGATAGGTGACAAGGAAATGCTGTTTATGCAGTGTCTGACACGGTGCTTCTATCCTACCTGGGTCTGTTTAAGCAGGCAGATAGAAAAATCCATCTTAGATACTGCTTCTGCATTAGTCAAGTGAGTAAAATCAGAAGAACATGCAGTCATGGCTGTCCTGCCCCGTGCATCTTCTTGCTGCACCCTTGAACTTGCTCTTTTAGAACAATGGAGAGCTGGCAGAAAATACAGAAATAATTACAGATCTAAATAGGTAGCCAGATTAGACTTGAATGAATCAAAATGGTTTCCATTACCAGTGATGGCATCCATGGAACTCTGCAACTGCATCTACTCTGGCAAACAGCCATCAGAGTGGAATGATGTAGCTACAGGTGACTTGAGGCATCATTTTCACAGCAGATGTTTATATCAAAATTTCACTTAAAAGTATTTATTGTACATGGTTTCCTTTCTCTTAAATCTTTTAAATGATATTCCTAATAGTAGTGAGATTTAGTTGAAAGTTATTTAATATTAATGCTCCTTTTTCCTTAGGAAACCGTATTTTTGTAAAGATGGTTATCTTCATATCTGATTTAGTAGCACTCATGCTGAGAGTTTTGATTTCTTTACTCTGGCTTCTTTATTCATGTCACATTCAGTGCTTCCCCATTTTAATAAAAGTTTCTAGGATTATAGTTAATTGATTTGTCACTCAAGGAAAATCAGCACTTCAAGCAATTAAGTGCAGAAAAATACTAGGTAACAAAGACATAAAGATTTTTGTACTTATCCTAGTTATGAAAAATCCATTATTCATTATCTTATTGTTTTTAAATACTGAAGTATAATTTTCCAACACAATAGTAAAATTGCTTTTGAAAGAGAGTAAATTGCTTGCCAGTTCAGAGGCTGTATTTTTAAGTCAGCATTACTAAACACAGTAGTGCTTATGCTCATTATCTTCAGTACTTGGTGAAGCTCCATATTTAAAAGTGCAAACGTAGGTACTGATTATGAAAAAAGAAAATTTTTTACAATATAATGGCTAAAAACCTTCAAGAAATTATGATGATGGCATCAATGTACTCTACAAATATTACCATGTTTACAAGAGTAAATATTATGTCTGTGAATGTGTTTCTCAGCCAAGTCTTTCTCCAGTAATTCTCTTGCATTAACATGTTTCTTCAAGAGAGACTTTAACCATATTTGCTGTCATATCCTTCTATGTAAAGGATATTATTTTTTGAGTCAGACACTTGTTAACTTTGTGCAGAAATAAAAAGGATCTGTTACTTTGCAGTATCTTGCTGTATGCTCCAGTACAGCTAGCAGGTTGTGGTTTCACTGGATGGTGTTCCAAATATGCTATTAATTGTTTGGATACCTGAAAGCGAAACACAATGCAATGGAAAGCTGTGTATTAAAACTGTGATAATTGAATTTGCAGATTTAACTAGGAGAGATTATAAAAACACTGAATGTGAATCTGTTTAAACACTACCTTGTCTTACTGTGAGTCTCAGTGTAAAGTAATGGCTTGTTTTTTTGACGTAGTGGTTGGATTGCCTAGTGCTCAAGCAAGCAGCTCAGGCTGGTTGCTCCAAGATCATCAGAAGTGTCCTTGCAATGACATCTGCCAGCTTCCTTAACGCTCATGAGTGCATCACCTCAGGGCCCGTAGGTTTATATAGATTCAGTGTAAGTGTTCCCTGACCTTATCCTATCTTCCTTGCTCCAGCCCTTCCCTCTGCTCACTGACCTGGGCCTCCTGAAAGCCAGTTTTGTTAGTAAAGCTAGAGGCAAAGAAGGCATTCAGTACCTCAGCCTTGTGTCTTGTGTAACCAGGTCCTCTGTCTCATTCAGCAGTGACCCCACATATTCCCTAGTCTTCTTTTTGTCACTTACATACTTACAGACTTGTCTTTGACATCCATGACCAGATTTGGTTCCATTTGGGCTTTGTCCCTGGATACTTGGACAATGTTTTTGTATTCCTCCCAGGTTACTTTCTTACTTCTATTCTCTGTGTGCTTCTTTTCTGTCTCTGTGTTTGGACAGAAGCTCCTTGTTCATCCAGTCAGGCGTCCTGGCTTTTTTGCCCAACTTCTTATTTCTTGGGATAGAATCTCTTGAGCTTGGAGGAGCTGATCCTTGAATATTAACTAGCTTTTTTGGGCATATCTCATTGGACTCTTCTAAGCAGTTCTTGAAAATGCCAAATCTGTTCTCTTGAAGTCCAAGATGGTGAGTTTGCTTGCCACCCTTGTCCCTGCACTCAGGAACACAAACTTTACCATTTCATGGTCACTGCAGCCAAGACTGTCTTTGACCTTCACATCCCTGGTGAGCCCCTCTTTGCTTGGCGAGGTCCAGCAGAGCACCTTTTCCTCATCAGCTCCTCTGATTGCTTGGAGGATAAAGTTGTTGCAAAGCACTGCAGGACTGTCCAGGATTGCTTATATCCTCTTGTGTTGTCTCTCCAGCAGGTATCAGGGTGGTGGAAATTCCCCATGAACACCAAGGCTGGTGAATATGAGGCTGCTCCTCAAAAGCCTCATCTACTTGTTCTTCCTGTTCAGGTGATCTGTAACAGCCACTCACTATAGCGTTGCCTTTAGCTGTCTTCTCTTTAATCCTACCCCAGGAATTCACAGTTGGCTCCACATCCATCCCCAGGCAGATCTCCACATACTCCAGCTGCTCTCTAACATAAAGGGAATGGATTTTTGGATTTGCTAATTACTGTTTTTATATAGATTGCTTTTAGGTTGTTGTGGGGAAAATGGGACAGTCCCAGGACACACATCGTAAGAGATGACTATACAATACAGTTTCAATAAAAGTTAAACTTACTAATTCTGTGCCAAACACGGATTTTTTTGGTGACTCAATCCTTTTTCTTGTTGTGTGCACTGTTGGGTATTTTGTTTGGTTGGTTTGTTGGTTGTTTTTTTTTTCCCCCTGAGCTCTAGAAATTATTCTTCACTACTCCCAGTGCAAGAATAATTTCAAAATAGATAAATGGCATGCAGAATAGATTAAGGTCTTCCAAACTGTAACGAAAAACTTTAAAGATATGTATGCAGGATATACTTTGATTTTTTTTTTTGTCAGATACCTTTTTTCATCAGCTGTTCCTATTCAAGGACTGCTTAACTTACATTACCAATAGTGTCGAGTAATATGTTTATATATCTAGAGTTTTTGCTTCTGTGTTGTTTGATATATTTTTCATGTATTTTGTAGGTGTTTGTGCAGCCAGCTTTTCTGACCATTTTATCTTTTGTATCATGCATTTTTCTTGATTAGGATTATTGTATGTGTTACTGCATACAGGTAGATGATTTTTGCTCGACTATAATGCTTAATTCCTTTTAAAATTTTCTTCTAATTCATATCCTTAGTGATCTTTTTTAATAATCTGTGAAAGGAAACCCGAGTAACAGTGCAGTTTCTTACAGTCATCTTCCCAATATATAAAAATATGAACCGAAGAAGTCACTCAATTTATATGCACTTAGGGGAATTTTCTTATGGAATATTCCAGTGTTTTGTCTTGACATAAAAAGCATTCCAGAAATAGCAAGTTGAAAGACTAGTGGAAATCTAAAGTCTGTACTTCCATGAAAGTTCAGTCATTGCATCTGCTATTAAACTTGCCAAGTAAATTCTGCTTAATAAAATCTTACAAAGAATTCTTTGAAAAGTATGAAGATGTAGTTCTATGTACAAATTACGTAAGAAACAACAATTTCCCTAGAATGTTTGCAGGCATTTTTTCTGCATTACATTTTAAACTCAAATTAGAATTTTTTGTTGATGTGTTAGCACAAATGAATGAGATGTTTAGATGAAAACATCTCTCTAATAAAATTTCATATGGCAAAAATTAACTTTTTACTTTAGGAGATTCCCAGTAATAAAAAGTGATGTACTAGATATTTATTTCTTTATTTCGTTATTCCAGGTACCAAGTGGAAGATGAGTCCTCTCATTTGGATGAAATGCCATTAATGATGTCAGAAGAAGGCTTTGAAAATGATGAGAGTGATTACCATACTCTACCAAGAGCCAGAGTTTCTCAGAGAAGAAGAGGCTTAGAATGGTTTATCTGTGGTGGCTGGAAGTTTCTTTGCACTAGGTTTGTTACGTACCAGTACTTTTTATTAAACTGTTAAACAAATTTAGTAAACAGTAACTGTGTGTTGTGTGGTATGTGCAGAGTATGGGAACACAATCATTTGCTTATTATATACCTTTTGATTACTTTGCCTGCTTTTTCCCTACTAGGACATTACCAGCCATTAATAAAAAAGTTCTTAAAAGCTGCTGCTTTGCTGACTTGTGAGAGAAGAGTGACTTTTAAGAGAGATCACATACTAAACTTGTACTAGTCTGAGGTCATTATATGGCATATAACTCTGGTCCTCACTTCTACTCAAAACTGCACGAGGGTAGAGAAGTTAAAACTTTATTTTACTTCTGAGGGCTTTAGTGTTTTAAGTTGACAATATATAAATATTATTGATGTTGCTAAAAAAAAAAAAAAGCAAGTTCATTACCTAATGATTAGTTAGCATTCCAACTTCAAAGGCTAAAGAGTAAGTGTAACTGGTGGCAGTTAACTACAGTTGGAATTAGCTTTTGTGATTTGGTTCTTATTTAGAAAATTTTTATGCTACAAAACTGCTATAAGCAGTTGCCTTGGAATTGTTAGCAATTCATTAGAAAGTTACTAATTTTAAAATACCGAAGTTGCTATTAGGATGATTAAGAATCATGTTGGGTTTTTTTCATCTGGAATGATGAAATCTGAGAATCACTCAAGTGAAGTCAGTGAAGTGTTTTCAGTGAACTTAAATGCTGAATGCTTTTTTTGGCAGATGATTTTAGAATTGATTTAGAGTAGTCTTCATGGATGGTTTAATGGCACTTAATATATTCTAAGAGGTCTGGTACTGTTGTCTTACCAAAGCAAGGCTGTATTTGTGCACCATTAGTTTTGAAATAATTTTGTTATACAGCTTTACTGTTTGCAGAAAATTGTCATCTGCGTTGATTTTTTTTTTTCTGTAATGACTTAACAAAAAATGATCAATTTAGTAATTTTATTATATGGAATAAGCGTTTGGGAAGTAGCAGGAAGTAAGTAAGTAAAGTTTACAAAAGCAGAATTTGTGTAAATGAATGATTTTTGGAAGCAATATTTCTGTTACAGAACTACCATCATAATTAAAAAAAAACTTTTCAAAATATTTAGAGGCTGTTAATCTTTTGGACATAGCTTAAAATTGAGATACCTTTCAAACAATATACTTTAGGTGACTTCAGCTCTTTAAGTATTAATTATTATTAGTTACAATTATTACATTTTGGTGAGTTTCATGAAAACAGGTAGACCAGTAAAGACTGCACCTGCAGTTGCCCTGACAGAGAAATTACAGTGCTTGGATAGAGGCAGGCAATTGAAAGATGAGTTTATGTTGAACTAATTAACAATCGTAAGAACATCACAATAAAGTGTCATTAATACTTAAGACTACAAAATTTTGTGCTTTTTAAAATTGATGAGTGGATCTCAGTTTTAAGTGGAGCTCAAGCCTAGAAACTTTCAAACTTGTTAGAACTTACTAATTAAAACACTTGAGCCATATTTTTGATTTTTTTGGGGAATGAAAAGAGCAAGGAAATTGCATTATGAATTCATTATTTTTCTGCGACTTATACATATTTTACTAATAATGTAGGTGTGTAAAAGAAAAGCCTTCACTGAGAAAAAGGCCTTGGAGGAGGAGAATGACTTCTGCTTTGCTGATTCCCTCAGCTGAATTTGGGTACAAAAAAAGAGTTTATTCAGTTTTGGTTTTGTGCCTAGAGGCGTTTTAATCACAATGGTGTTTTCTATAACAGAACATCATAGCAGCTAACTTTCTTCTTTCATGGAAAAAATAAAATCTCTATTAAAAAAGAAAAAAAAAAGACCAGATCCTAGCAGAAGCTTGAAATTTCAGTAGGATATTAGCAGGCAGGAGGATATTCCCACAAGAAAACTGCAGACATTTGCTTACACGATATGGGGAGAATTAGCTGGAAGGAAGGCTGGATGAAAACCTTGTCTTGGGTGAGCACTTCTGAGTGAGTATGTAAATACCCACCCTGGTGATAGGGAGGGTTTTTTCTGAGCTGAGAGCACAGTTGAGGATTTGTTATTGGGAAAAGTCAGGGTTGTACAGTCAGTGTTAAGATATTCTTTTTAATGGTTCCTTTTTAATGGTTATAATAAAGTTCAATGAATTTTTGCTGGGCCCCACAGAACACTAGTTCTTGAAATGCCTATTTGCAGCTCGTAAAGTTGTCTGGGATCATTGAGAAGATCATCAAGTCGCCTAGAGTCATTGAAAGGGTCATTGTCATACATGCAGTTATTACTTACACTGTGTAGTAGAATGAGTTAATCTGTTTTTATGTGGTGTAAAGTATCGGTTTGGTATAGAGTTGGGTGTTGATGCCTCCACGCTTGAAATGGACATGTCAGAAAAAAATGTTCATGTGTGTTGATGGTGGATTATACATGTTATGAAAACAACTGAAATGTATGTCTAGAAGTCAAATTGCATTCTTTTAAATGCAGCCTAGCAGTCTGGATGAACAGAATTTAAAATTTCACTTTATTTTTATGGAAATTAGTATCTCAGACTTGAGACTGGGTGAGGTTGAAATTTTAACTTCCACATCCAGAATTTCCATTTGTGCTTCAAGGTAAATTTTTCAAAGGTGTGATGGAAAGATGAACACGATAAAAAAAAAACTAGGCATTTGTGTGGAGTCAAGCTCAGGGGGCCCCTGATTTCTTTTAGGGTCTCAATGAAAGCCTTATGTTTGTGTTCAAAATGACTTGTAAACAAACACCACCCACTCACCCCCCATACTCACTAGTTTGGTTGGTTTTTTTTTTGTCTGTCTTGCATTGTTAAGATTAGTCTCATTTTTGAGAGAGTAATCTCTTACTTTGTAGCTTTAGAATGTTATATTCTATAAATTTTTGTTGCTACATCACAAACTTTTACTGTTTAATTGAAAAAGTTTTACCCTTTTGGCAGGAGAAAATATGGAATGTTTGACAAAGTTCACTGTACATTAAAATTGATTTTGTAAAATTCCTTTATCCAGCTTTTAGCTTCTGTTTAGACAATAGACTTGTTGATTGGAACTGAATGGCGTGAACTTTATTTGCAAATCTGCAGCTCTTTAAACATTTTTTACGTTTGCAAGAAAAAAAAATCATAATTAAATCAAATGTCTTTGATTTTGAACAAACTGAAGACTTAATTCAATCAATATAACTTTTAACTTCAGAAACTGCTTATTTCTTGCTTTCATAGCACAGTTAAAAGAAAACTTTGTGATATAGCAGCTGTTTTGTGGCTGTAATCATTTCCCCTTTAACTTACAAATTCTCTTCAAGCTTGTGAAATTATAATGCACATAGATCAATACTCTGGAGTTCTTTGGGCTGGATTGATTTCTTTCTCATGAGATTTACATTCCACTTGTTATCAAAAAACACTTTGTCCCTATGAAAATGGTGCCATTGAATGGCATTTCCATATGAAGTGAAGGGGATATCAAATGCTCGGATTAATTTGGGCTCTAAGATGGCCTGTACGCTTTCAATTAATCTGCAGTGCATTTGTTATGCAGAAGCATGGGAAAATGCTGATCTTTTAAGAATGACATGACCACTGTGTTGCTTTTGGCCTGATTACTGAAGCTACCTGTTGAGTACAATAATTACAGTATGTTTTCTTTGCAGAACTAGTTTCTGCTACTTAAAACCTAATAAGGAAAAGCTGACCCTTGCAGACAATATAGAGCTTTTATATTATCTTTCCTTTCTCATGAAAATGCTGTTTTGTGAAAGATACTGGCAGTTAAGCTTGTAGGATAAAAGTAATGAAAAGAGAAAATAAAAAAAGCTTTTATTACTAGAATGGCAAAGTCAGTTGAGACTTTTACTTTAGCTTTTGACTTGGAGAGATACACTCTATTTCTGAAAAAGTTAAGGGTTCTTATTTAACAGTTTCTCCAGTTTGTGGTGTGTGTGTGTGTTTTTTTTTAATGTAGTAACAGTTACTAATATGAAGTATTTGGTTATTGTTCCTTCAAATAAAAAAAAGTACATTATGAAGCAAGCCTGTAAAAAGCCATTTAATAGATAAACCTTAAAGTTCTTTTATCAATTAGTGCATTTCTTCATATACAATCTTTTCTATCGATGTAGGCAACATGGCTTAAAGCTAGCTCAAGGGAAAAAAGCTTTCTGTGCATGTGTTGAATTTTCTAGGCAAGGGTATTAGAAATGAATGCTTAAATCAATAAACAACAATGTGATTTTTTTTTTTTTGATAGCTGAATCCATAGCATAAGGTGTAGTTTTTACATTGAAGATTTTGGGAAAATCAAAAGTGCATCTTGATCACGCTACATCTAATGTTTTGTTTTTAGGTTATTTGAAGCTTGGAGAATGCTACTCTGATTTATCTCCTAATGTTTATTTCACACAAATTCAGTGGGTACAAAAAGTCCACGAAAGGATCCGTACCCTTGCAAAAAAATTGTTTCTCTATTGGGAAATATTAATTTGAGAACAGATTATGTATTAGGTGTTGATTCGTCTGAGTTTCAAAAATATTGTGTAGACTTTATTGTTCTTAAAAGTCTGAAATAATGTAAATTGGTGAGGATTTATGAGGCCAGTGTGTCCACCTCTTAATCTTCATGTGATATAAGTGATTACTCCTGAGACTGTAAATGGCAGGATCTAAAAACTGATTTTTACTTTCCAAGTAGTAAAACTCATCTGAACCATTACAATACTGATTTGGGCATAACCTGTAATATTTCCATCATCTCTGATTTTCTTGCATCTGAGAACTTGAGTGTTGTTAGCTCTGTGTCAGTCAAATCCCTTTTATCAAAGCTATCCTAGTTGTTTCCCACTCAGACATCATTCTTATGTCTGTACTTTTTGGCATTTGCTAAAATAATGGTCATTATGGCATCTGTTTCAGCTTCTCTCTTCATCTGTAATGGAAGATGAAGGGGAAACTCCGTGGCAGGGAAGGCAGTATAATTCATTTCCTTTATTCAAATATTTAATTTTGGCAATAGAAGAGTCCTCAGTGTCTGAGGAAATTATTCTGCAAAAGCAACTGTGCTTACTCAAATGTTCAGTCTATTTACAGTTTAAATTCAAAAACTGATTTAAGCCATGCTAGATTTCAAAGGCTGTCAAGAAATCTCAGTCTATGTGCTTTTAGACAGAAGCTGTCATGCTTGTTCACTTTCCCTGGAAAAAAAAAATCCCACTATTTTCCTTGGAAACTTTTTTGCTACAGATCTGGCTGGACACTTCTTAGTCTCAATCAAAGCTTCCGTTTGTATTGTCCTCTCTGCTCCCCTGCCCTGGAAATGAATACCTTTAAAGCTTTAATTCCATGAGCAGTTTTATCAAGTGTAAATCCAAGCTGATGCAGAGTGGAATAGTTCCACTTTTTCCTGCCTGCATTCTTTCAACTATTTTTACAGTTTCAGTAGATTTTTTTTTTTTAGTAGATGAGGGGTGGATCTAACTGAAAATAGCCCCCCTTTTTATTCTGTATTAGTTTACAGCTGGATCAATTTGCGAGTCCACTTTTACCCATGTAGTTGTGTCAGCTCAAGGGAAGGAAGGGGCAAGAATCCACACCTTTGTTTCGGGAGGAGGGTGTTAAAGCCACTTCAGCAGGGGCAGGATGGGTTCCCAGCCATTAAACTCATTGTGGAAATACGACATAGAGAAACTTCAGAAATTATCAAGGTAACTTGATTTTTTCTGATTTGTATGTTACTAAATAAACAGGGCTGAATTTTGAATCTTGAATTAACAGGGTTTTTTTATGATAGAATAAATCTTCATGACTATTTAAAAGTGATGGGGAAAAGTTGCTGAATGGGCTTATATTTGTAACAAAAATAAAATGTATGTTTAACTAGGATCAAACCAAATTGAGGTCTGTGCCATAGTGAAAGCTTCGTAAAGGAAATCTTCAGATTCTAGATCTTCCAGCATTTAGAATTTAAGTGTTTTAAATGTCAGCTTGTGGGTATTGGTATACTGGCATTTCCAGAACAAAGTGAATGTTGCTTTGAATGATTTTACTATTGCATAACTTTTAGTTTTCCTTAAAAAGAGCCGGGAACTTGGAATTCCACTTGTCTTTTGCCCAAATTAGTTTGTAAAAGGCCTGGGATATCGTAGGCTACAGACAAGAACATTTTAAGTGGGATTGTGGTGATGTAAGCTAACTATCAGCCTTCCTTCCCAGCGTATTTGTGGGCACCATGGCTCTGTGGAAAAACAGAATTGGAAAGGACCTTAAGAGGTTGTCCAGTTGATTCCTGTTTCCTGCACAGGATGAATGACACCAGCCACTCGTCTGACCTAGCCAGAGCTTCAGAGACCTGCAGTAGCAGCTCCTCCAGCCTCAACTGTTTCTTTCCACTCTACTTGATAGAAGCATTGACTCAATGTCTGTTCTGTTCCGCCCCCCCCCCCCTTATTTATTTGCCACAATTGAAGTCCATCATTACTTAACCATGGTGGACCTAGAGAATAATTGTCCCTTTCCTCTTTGCAGCTGTTTCTTACATGCTTGAAACCCTATGATGTCCACATCCAGCCTTCTCTGAACAACTCTGTTTCTTTCAATGTGTCTAGTAGACAACCCTGATCTTCTTTCTAGACCTGTAGTTGTTTTGTCGCTCTTGTGTGTGGTCTTTATTTTCCCAATAGGCCTGTT
>BJBW01004757.1:14613-29491 GCA_004320125.1 Scolopax mira | reverse complement strand
TTTATCAGAGTGAGGTTGATGGTTGGACTCGATGATCTGGAAGGTCCTTTCCAACCCAGACAATTCTAGGATTCTGTGATTCTATTTACAGAAGACCTTGTTCCCCTGAACTTAGAAGGGAAAACCAAGCATCAGCCACTCTCCAGCACCAGTTAACTGACCAAAGACAGACCTCAATGACAAAAACAAGGTAAGAGTTTTAAGTCCTCAGCTGCTGCTCCAGGCAAACTGAGAAGCCAGGACACACAGAATTGTTGCAGCATCAAAGACAGTTATACAATTTTAAAAAAAAGGTCAGAAATAAAATCTTTTAGGGCCAGGAGCCAGAAAGCATCCTGGGAAACACTGAAACTCAAATATACAACTGAGCTCAGATTGCCTCAACGAGGTGACAACAGGATACCTGATGTACACCAGAGGAAACTCATTCTTAATAAAGGAATTCAAATTTGCCCAGAAGACAGTTGGCTCAGGAATAAGGCTGCCTAGAGAACAGATTAAGACAGGTTATGCAACAAAAGTCTCTCTCTTCAATCAAACCCTGAAAGAAGCAAATGGACTGTTCCAGTTCAAAGTAATCAAAATCTAGTTGTGCCCAAGTTAAAAAAAAACTAAAATGGGGAGGCTTATTCTGGTTATTTTCTAATCAAACATCTGCAGCCACCGGGAGTTTTCTGGAACCATGTCTCCTGGTCAGGTTCACAGGAATCAGTGGGGGATCCAAGAGAACTTGTTCCACCACAGACTTCTACGGGATACAGTGACTACAGACAGTGGTCTGTAACAAAAAAACTCAGCAGGACCCTGACTTGAAGATCAAGACATATGAAAGGAGAACACAGACACTTCCTAAAGCCTTGGAGCTCGCCATGCATTTGATTTTTCTTTTTTCTTCTGCCTTTACAACCACCAGCAAGTGAACGGCCGCTCCGAATGGCACCGGTACAGCCCCGGGTCTGGCACTCGCTGAGAAAAAGTAGATGGAACCACCCAGCTCATGACTTTTTTCTTTTTTTTTTTTTTTAATTATCAGGAATCCTGCCTCCTGGTTTGCACGACGCGAAGAAATTCAATTGAAGGAAGCAGCAAAGCTAAATAACACCCAAAAAACTGGCCACCAACCAAGCGGATTCTGCATATTTAAAGGAAAACAATATAGGATGTGCCAGAGAAACACCCAGTTAGGATCAGGGAAGGAAGGATTTGGAGGGGCAGAGCTTTAAAAGATCAGTTCCATAGCTCCTACTTACATTTAAGCAATTAAATAGTGACAATAGAAGGCCAATTATTAATTACACAACAGAAGTTATAAAACACAGTAATTCAGTGGCCTCGGGAAATGCAATGAAAAGGGCAAGAAAAAAGAAATCCAGAGCTCACCTGCTCAACTGACCACACATGGAAAATAAACTCAAGCCCACTCTAAAACAGGGAAAACCAGAACTTTTGAATACAAGCAAGAAGTCTGGGGAGCCAGGAAATCAGATGAGCAAATAACTTTTTGTTTATCTATACTATATGGCAATTCTACAATGTCGTCTCAGAAACAAGGTCACTGGAATCAATATACAAGATTTAAAACATGGGTTGTCACAGACTCATACAGTGATAACACAGTACTCCTGCTTTATTTTTGTTTTCTGTCAAATAATTTCTAATTCTCTATTTGCCTTTCTGATCATTTTTGAGCCTTGGGCCAGCATTTCCAGATTTATCATAATGACTCCTAGAGTCCTTTCCTGCACAGCAATATCTAGAAGACTTTTTGATAAGCTTTTACAGCTTAAAGACTTGAAGAAACTTAGAAATTCAATCTGCAAATATTCCTTCTAATGATATAGCCCCAAAGAAATCGATTTATAGACAATTATTTAGCTACAAGCAGGTAGAAACCCCTGTGGTAGCAGCACGCTGAGGCAGTGAGCTAATAAGGGAAGTTGGGACAGGCTTGGAAATTTGTGTCCCAACCCACGTAGAAGTTTTAGCTATTTAAGGCTTTTGCAAATCTGGAGTTGGAACAGAGAGCTCTAAACTGCTGGATGCTCCTTATAAACAGAAAATCCTGTAGTGGGAAAAGGAACTTCAGTTACAAAATGTCTGTTCTAAGGCTGCAGTTCCAAAAGTGTTTTAGCCCAATCTAAGCGTGGGTCACCTGAAGGGCAATGCAAAGCCTGGAGTCCCTCCTTCAGAGGCACTTACTGCAGAAATAAGACATTCTAATGTGCAGCCTGGAGGTCTCCTCATTCTGGCCACGAGCCCTGAGGGTGCTGAGGACACAGTACTGCCATGGGGAGTAACGGAGAAGGTAAGAAGGAGCAGAGATGACTGTGCCCTGGATACTGGGAATGAACCCCTGCAAGCTAAGTTTGTAAGAATTACAACAGTGATGAAATTCCTACCAAGACAACGGGATCAAATCTGCCCCAATTAAGTGACTCCTCCCAAACCCCAGACACCCTTTTGGATCCTAATCTGACAGCACTGTGCAGCTGGAGGAAAAGGACAGGAGAAGGTCAGGGATGAGGGCAGAAATAAGAGAATCAAATAATCTCTGATACAACAGGCTGACAGAGTGAAGCTTGCTAACATTTTAATTTGTTAAATTATCCCCTTTTGTGCTGTTGGAATGTGTCCTTCTTTCTGAACTCCATCTGGGCAATGACCAGATCTGAAACAGAATGAGGCAGTTTACAACTGGAAGCATTCACGGCCAGCAGAGAAAACATCTTTTGCCGATAAAAACAGAGCTGCTTAAAGTTGACTGCGAAGTTAATTCAAAACAAAATGCAAATGGCTAGTGGGCCAGCTGGAAATACAGAAGCCACAATCCAAGAAAATCACTAGCAAGGGCAGGCCTGATGAGATGCTAAACTTTGTGGGCTAAAATCTCCATTTCTTGAGTGAAATGGAGATGAGCAGGAGAGCTGGGCAGCAGGGAGGTGGCAAAGGGAACCTCAGAGGGAGCAGAGACTCAGGACCACACACAGCAAACAGGTCAGAGGCTTCTGAGAAATCAATGGGTTGCTGCTTATTACTGAAAGAAGTCTGTGTGCATTCTCTGAAATAAACACTGGGGCACCAAAAGTTGCTGACACTCAGTTATTTCTAGTCATTTCGCCTTATACCTAAAGGAAGCAATCAGGACCCAAAACACTAGGTGTGCCTCTCCAGAAGGATTCCTGCCACGGGAAAGCAGCATCTTATAATCCAAAGATATTTTGAGGACAAAAAGGGCTTGTGTGCCTGAGAACTTAGTATTTATCTCTGCAACACTCGCTCTGCTCACATCCTTAAAGCATCAGACCTACCACCTCTTCAGTCCAGCTTTCTCACAATTCAAACACTCCCAGCAACAACCCCAAACTATCTCAGGAGATGAGTCCCTTCAGAACATACGTCTGAGAAGAGACTGGAAACAGGCATCTTACCTCTGAGGGTGATGGCGTTATCTCTGCAGAGCTTCAGCTGCTGGACAGGCAGGAAGGACATGACACAAAGTGGAGGTTTATTGCTAATGGGCCAGATAAAATGATTGTGCTGGCTGTGTGCCCGCCATTAACATTCAAGGAAAAGGTGACTTCTGCTGGCACTGGACCCATTCTCTCCAAAGGATGAGGAGAACAAAACTTAGCCTCAAGTTGAGCTAATTGGTACACAGAGCTGTGGGCTGGAGAGCTATTTGTCCCCAATGCCTTCCCTCTGAACCAAAACCCCATGTACCCTTTGCTGTCACAGCTCTAAACTGAATCACAGAATCTTCACGGTTGGGAAGGACCTCTGAGATCACCAAGTTCAACCATACACACACACACAAAAGACTCTCACAGTCTTGGCCACTAGATCATGCCCTGAAGTGCCACATCTACACGTTTCTTAAACCCCCCCAGGGATGGTGACTCCACCACCTCCCTGGGCAGGCTGTTCCAGGGCCTGACCACCCTCTCAAGAAAGTCATTCTTCCCAAGATTTCACCTAAACTTCCCCTGCCCGAACTTCACACCATTCCCTCTGCTCCTGGCATCATTCCCTTGGGAGAAGAGGCCAACCCCCCCCTCTCTACCCCCTCCTTTCAGGGAGCTGTAGAGGGCAAGGTCTCCCCTCAGCCTCCTCTTCTCCAAACTAAACANNCCCTCAGCCTCTCCTTGTAGGACTTGTTCTCCAGACCCCTCCCCAGCTTGGTGGCTCTCCTCTGGACACGCTCCAGCACCTCAATGTCTTTCTTGAGGGGCCCAGAACTGAACAAAGCACTCGAGATGAGGCCTCACCAGCACCCAGTACAGGGGCGCCATCGCTGCCCTGCTCCTCCTGGCCACGCTGTTGCTGACACAGACCAGGATGCCATTGGCCTTCTTGGCCACCTGGGCACACTGAAGGGCTGGCTATGGAGATGGGATGTATTTGTACATACAGCACCACTGAAGACTTCAGCAAACACAATGGGGATAAGGAGTGGATCACCAAGGCTTACACTTTCTCTCTAAATTTCTCTTTTGCCATGTTCCTGGATAAGTACCTGCAGGATCTGTAATGGAAATATCAGCTCCACAGTAATTTCTGCAGTGCTTGGAGGACACCATTGTTCTACAGCCTAAAAATCCCTGTGTGAGGATTTAGTGCTCCCAAGTGCCTCTTGGACATCAAACGTTTTCAAAGCTATTAGCTCTGATGGGCTTTTGAATAAGGCTCAGAGAAGCCTCTCGCTCAGTATTCCTCATAAGGAAAAAGGTAGCTTTGACCTGGTAGAATAAAAATTACCGAGAAAGGAGGAGGAGGAAGAGGAAGAAAACCCACACAGCCCAGGTTCTCTGCAAGCAAGGAAATGAGATCTGATTTACTCTGTGATTGTGAGCTGTGTTCAATTTCAGCTTGAATCTCTACTGCATAAATTCAGCTTGGCTGAGCAATGTCCCCATTAGAGACTGCCCAAAGTAATATAAGGTGATCCACACAATGATCTTTGAAGCTAAAGGTTCAAAGCCTTGGCGGGGTGTTGGGGCTTTTTTTAGCATATTTTTACATGTGCAACCCACAAACCTGTGTCTTCCAAGAAGTCATAGGAAGACAATATAAAAAAGCAATTAGATACAGTGCATACACAGCTCCTTATTGTTGCCAATTAATCTATTTATTTATTTAGCTCACTGGTTAAATTTCCTCTTGCTACACAGCAGAGAACAACTCCGGGTCTATGTTTTCCATGATTCAAAGGGATTAGAAGACAAGCAGAAGTCACTCACTAAAAGGACTTAAGGGCTGCAGTTCAGGGATTAATATTCAGCTGCTTTTTCTCCAGATTTTAAACCCACTAATTTGTACTGCATCAGCTGGTAGTTTTATTTGCACAACTATTTTTGTTTTAATGGGAATCTTAAACTCTGCACTTCCCAAAATGCTGCTGCGTGGCCCACTTGATATTACTCTCACATCTGAATTTTTGACTATATTTAAAGAGGATTTCATGCCTGCTTAGCAAATTTCTTAAGGAACTGCACCTTATACCAATACTCTCCAGTTCTACTTGACTTTTCCCAACTCCCCAGGGATATCAGTTGAGCAGTTCCCTCAGGGATTCAACACCATAAGAAGGCAGCTTGGGTGGAAGCTCTGGACCAGAGGTCTCCGTGTCTCCAATTTGGTCTCACATTTCAGAGAAGCTCTACAAAATACAGAGCCTCCATGCATTTGACCACATGTTTAAAGCAGGATGAACCATAGGGGTCCATTCTCACCCTGGGTTAACACAGAATAATTTGGCATCACACTTATCCTGCTGGGAAACCAAGTGACAGAGGTTGAAGGGGGGCACATCTCTGCATCACTCTGATATTACAGCTCTGAGAACCCTCACAAGGGGGAGTTTCAGTGAATTGGGGGCTATAATTTAACTCCAATGCTTCCACAACCATGAGCCCTATGAATAAAACCCAAAAGCAAGTCTGCAGATTGAAAAATTCAGGTAATTTAAAGTTTTGGGGGTTGTTGCCACTCTGTAGTAGCCTGAACTGGCCTGGCTCAGGAAAGACTCAATTCCTTACATATGCCTTTTTAAGGACTGACTTGTGGCTGTGCCTAGAGCTTTTGTTTGGTGCATTTTGATAAATGGTAATAAGTAGAGCTGTTCACTCAGTTTACTGCTTCTAGACGACGACTGCCAGCTACAATCAACAGAGAGAGCAGGAGGGCAGGGCTGGCAGCAGCCACGGGACGCATGGTAGCAGCAAGCCATGGCTGTGCATCAGGAAGGCTGCCATCCTTCTCCCTTCTCCTCCTCCTAAAACATGGCAAGGGCACTAATTAACAGGGTATCCGAGGCACACAAAGGCTACGTAGAAAGATGTCCCTTGTGCTCTGTTAAGACCCAATCCCGGGATGACTACTGAGGCTTTAGGAGCCTGCTGAACTCTCCCAGTCACGAGTCTCCAAAACTCTGTGATATTCATAAAGAATTCAAAGATGACAAGAGCTGCAGAACTGAGAAAAGCAGAAAGGAAATAAAGCGACCTACTTTATATTTTGCTATTACATGTTGAAAGAGACGGGATCGTAAAATGCCAGAAGAGGCAGATGTAAAGGAATCCTCTCAAGCACCTGAGCTGTCAGCAGCGTGGCAGCACACAGCCCCCCACGGAAGAAAGAAGGGCAGGGAAACCCCCAAGTCGAACGCTGTGCCAGAACAACAACTCAACACCCAGAGAGAAGGGAACATACAGTCGGAGCTATATGGAGTAAGAAAGAGTAAGAGCATTTTGTAGATATTTCTGCAGCATCTGTTCCCCACTTAGTACCAAGAGGCAGGGCAGGAGAATCTGCAGCCATCTGGGAGCACCTGGGTACAGCTATGGAAGACCACTGGGGACCAACAGTCCAGAGTCTGGATTCACCTTTTAAACCACAGCCCTGTTGAGAGCTGGAAAATAAGGCATCTTTTTTTTTTTTTTTGGTGAGAGTACAGGCAGGTGATTTTCTTCTTTTTTTTAAAGGGGAATGCTAGCAAAATAAAATCCTCCCACTGCCCACATTGTGAAATTTTTTCATCTTCTGTTTTTTAAACAAAGAACGGGATAAAACCAACTGACCATTCTTCCTTAAACATCTCAACCTGACCTTTCCTAGGCTCCTCACAGAAAAATATCTCCCTGCCTTATGTAAGCTGAGGTCACACTGAGTTAGGATCTCATGTACAAGGAGCACGGCAGCTTCAGTTCAGGTCTCCCAACAGAGCAGCTGCCTCCATCTTCAAATTAGGCTTCACTCCAGAAGTGAAGGGCTTCTGGATGAGGATCCAGGCTGAGACAAGACCACAAGCTTCTGGTTCAACCAAACAACTGACTTCCTGATGAAGGATTGGGACAGGAGTGGTCAGAGGTCCCAGAACACCAAGCAACTTCTTTATGCTGAGATGTTTACTACGGCATTAACTGCCCAGCCCTGGCATCACTAAGTCCTCATTCTGAAATGACAACATATTAAATAATGGCAGATGCACTTTAGGACTCACTCAATCCTGGAATATTATCCCTCTGGGTGCTACTGAGGGTGGAAAGCTCAGCAAGAACTGGACGATGTGGGAAACTGTCATCAGCTGGAGAAATTCAGTTCAGATTATGTTAATAGACACACTGCAAAAAGTGTGTCACACTCAGGTGTCTGTGGAGAAGGCTGGGATGAGGCAGCTTTCTTTTTATTCTTCTGAGAAGGGGAGTTTAGCCCAGCAACAGACCTAAGTTTCCTTTCTATGCCTACAAAGCAACTAGTAGGTGGTACTGTAATTAAATAGGTCCATCACTTAAAATAGAAAAGCACATCTTTATAGCTGAGGTGACAACTAAGAGTCTGTAGTGAGGTGCTTCCATCAAGTCGTTCGTTTTCAGGAGCATTAACGACAGGATAGAAAACTCCCAGCAAAACAGCCTGGATGCAAAAACCAAACCAGACGTCAGGATGTCTAGGTCCCAGCATGAAGACCTTGGCTCCCTCACAAATCCACAGTGCTCTTTCCATCAGCTGGAAAGTTGCTCCTGTCCTAATGTTTCCAGGAGTCACAGCTGAACAAAAGCTGGTATCTAGGTCTGGGGAGCAGCATATACATTTCTAGTGCAGAAGAGGACTGGAAAGGGAAACTCAGTCACTAGACAGCTGAGTCCACTCGCCCTTTAAACACTTGGAAGGAGAACTGCTGAAAGACTGAGAGAAATCTGAGGGTAGGCTGTGTCTGACACCTCCATATTCACATGCAGATCGATTCATCCTGGGTTTGGAACATTAACTTTCACAGAAATAGGAGAAGGCTGCAAAGGACAACACAACGCTGAAGGAAAAAGATTGGGGTCTAACTTGGAAAAGCAGCAATGGTTCGATGCCCAGATGTTGCTGAAGAAATGGAACCAGAGGGGAGTTGACAGCAGCGCTCAGAAAAGCAAAGTCTCATGGTGTCACCATGATATTATTATTTCTGGCTTTCCATTGTGTAGAACATGCTCATGGGGCTCCAGGGCACCTCACTTTGGTCTCTAAAAGATTGTACAGACCTTCTCAAAATCAAAGCACCCCAAGAACAGTTAGCCATGTCATGCCAGCTCACTGACCTATTCCAGCCACAAAGACGATGAGGGGCCTGGAGCATCTCTCTGATGAGGAAAGGCTGAGGGACTTGGGGCTTTTTAGTCTAGAGCAGAGAAGAGTGAGGGGGGATCTGATCAAAACCTATAAATACTTCAAGGGTGGGTGTCAGGAGGATGGGGCCAGGCTTTTTCCAGTGGTGCCCAGGGACAGGACAAGAGGGAAGAGGCTCAAACTGGAACATAAGAAGTACCACCTAAACATGAGGAGGAACTTCTTTGCTGTGAGGGTNNGTGAGGGTGGCAGAGCCCTGGAAGAGGCTGCCCAAGGAGGTGGTGGAGTCTCTGGAGACATTCAAACCCCACCTGGAGACATTCCTGTGGGACCTGCTCTGGGTGGCCCTGCTTTGGCAGGTGGTTGGACTGGATGATCTCCAGATGACCCTTCCAACCCTATGTCATTCTGGGATTCTGTGTGATTCTCTGTATGATGTGACCTTCTCTGTCACGTTTCACTGCAAGCACTGCCATTGTCTCAGAGATGCAGTCAGTCATCAGTGGGATAGGAGCTCGCTCATGCCATTGCAAGGGTGAGGAGCACTCCCAGGAACTTCTCCACCTCTACGGCTTCTACATAGGGCCCTAGCCCACCATTTTCTGAGAAGTCAGGAAGTCCAAGAGTAGAATGTCAACATTGTTCTCTGTGTGTTTTTACATCCAACTCAAAAACAAACGCAGTCTGCTGAATTACAACTGAGGAAACTAATGGGAAACAAACACATGGGAAACCAAGTGGGGTTTGTGCACAAACCAGCCTTAAGCAGAGGATTTCAATCGTGGGGCTCTGCACACAGTGAGACTCAGGAGCAGTTTCCAACAAGGAGGCTGAGGCATTGGCAGGGGCTACTAGAAGCAACCTTATTAAGATGTCAGTCTGCAAGAAACTACCCCGTTTTCCAAATGTTAAGGATATATCTGCAGGTTTTCCATCCTGAGAGAGGTCATCTTAACTAACCTGTGCTTTCATGGAAGAGAAAACGTCCCTAGTTTAAACTGACATTGATGTAACTGTGACGCATCAGTTAACATTGATGCAAGCGATGGTTACTGGGTCGCATCAGCTTGGTAGAGGAATCCTAGGTACTTTCAGACAATAGTCCAAGCCCATTCATCAGCTTCTTGTCTGGAAGGCTGGAATTACTTTCCCTGTTAGCAATTCTTGCTGTCAAGCAGTTATTGATGGAGCATATAAATCCACAGTTTGGAAGAAGTGAAAGAGGAGCTCCTAGAAACAGGTGCTCGGGTGAAAGCAAACACGGGGCTATGAATTAATATCCCTCCACAGACCTCCACTCGTGCCAGCTCTAAGGCAGATGCTGCTGCTGAAACGGCATGTGCTGCTGGCAGTCCTTACTCCCCGGGAGCTTATTTGTGCCTGAACTGAGCCGTGAGGGAATCCAAGAGCCCTCTGACTAAGGCAGTGGAATGGATTTATAGCCCCTGGCACTTGGCTGATGCAGAACCACCTTTCCCACTTCCATCTCTCTGGACATTGCCCCCCCCTCGGGTTTGCTGTCTTTGAATGACACATCTTAGCTCCTGGAGCAATCCCACCGCCTGCCTCAGATCTCCCGGGAAGATGGGAGGAGTGACACACATCAGAGACGCCGCCTTCTCCTCCATTAAAAGGTTTTGCCTTTGAGCTCCCTACTGCAGGCAAGATATTTGAACTTACTGCCTTAACATCCAATGCCAAGTGTTAGAGAGCCAAAACCCCAAATTTTCCAGCTGAGTGGAGCTCTGGTCAGGTGTGGCACCCTTCGTCTCAGCAGCATTTACTCTCCTGCTCTGGGAGGCGTGGAGACAGCACAGCTCAAATTTGCTTCCCACTTGGAAATCAGAGCGATGACCCAATTTGTCACTTTTGGGAAACAGCTGCAGCTCCAGCTAGAGGATCCAGAGGAGGAAGGCAGAAAAACATCATCTGTTACAGCAGGACACTATCACAGGGAAGGAAGAGCAGCAGTCTCTGGAGGCAGGAGGTTTATCCTGAAGAAACCCCAGAATAAGCCTGGCTGGCAGTCACTGCAAAGCCTGTCCCCTTTCGCCAGCAGAAGGGGACTCCAGGAGCCATCTGTAACGGGTTCAGCAGGCTTTAGCCTGTCTGCTTTTAGGGTTCCCAAGCAGGGAGCTGACAGAGTGTAAGGAAGCTTAGGGTGGAACTCGGGACTAGAGCAACAAAGTCCAGAGCTGTAAATCCAGCTTTCGGAGGGCGACGGAAGCCGTTTGCCCCGTGTCTCTGTGCATTACGCACCCGGCAACAGCCACTGTCTATTGTTCCTCTTTCACAAGGGATTCAAAAAAACCCTTCTCAATCTAAAGTTTTACCAAATGCAAATTGGATTGTGCACTCACACAAGCCAGCCGTTGACAGCTCCTCCTTTAATCGTAAATGTGTAAAGTTGTAATTTAATCTTTATAAATGCAGACTGTTTTGATCATGCTGTTGTGATCCCCTGTGGAGCTCTCCCTGCCCTACACGGGCGCTCGGCGGTGACAGGAACCCAGGACATCTCTTTGCCTTCCCCTGAGGGCTCCACACCAGCTGCCCTCTCTCTCTCCTCCCCCTGGGGAGGACGCTGGCTCAAGGTTTGCTCAAGGCAGCTCAGAGACACCCAGGAAGGAGATCAGACCCCAGCCTGCGGCCACCCATGGCCCCTTCTGCAGGTTCAGTGAAGTACCACACATCAAAGAAACCTACCAAGCAACTGGGATGTGGTTGGTGAAACACACTCACCAAGGGTAAGGACAAGCACCTGAGCTAAAGCAACATTTCCCCTGGACTGGACACTGGGGAGGCCCCATCTCGAGGGCTGGGTTCAGTTTTGGACCCCTCACCACTAAAAAAGACATTGAGGCGCTGGAGCGGGTCCAGAGAAGGGCAATGGAGCTGGGGAGGGGTCTGGAGAATAAGTCTGATGAGGAGAGGCTGAGGGAGCTGGGGGGGTTCAGCCTGGAGAAAAGGAGCCCGAGGGGAGACCTTCTCACTCTCTCCAACTCCCTGAAAAGAGGGGGTGGCCAGGGGGGGTCGGTCTCTGCTCCCAAGTCACTTTGAAGTTTAATGGACTTATTTTGTTACTGGTTTGTACTGGGAGGCAGTCCCTAATCTGCCCAAGAGGACAGCTCACAGCCATGGTAGGAATCAAGACGTGCTCCCTCAGCACTTGGAAGGCACAGAGAGTGGAGGAGAGACTCCTCTGCTGTAGGAGCAGCCGAGGTGATCCAGGGTCACACTGGCCCCAAGAGCCACGGAGTAGCCCCCTGCCACCAGCGGTGACGGGCAAGAAGCCGGGGCATCTTTGTGTTGAGCCTGAACGAAGGGAATTGAAGAGTTTCTCCCATTTCTTATTGGGATTTCTGGGACTGAATTAGGAACAGGGTTACATCCAGCAGTAAGTGTTTTCAAAAATAAAGTCCTTTTGTCCCTGTAACAGGCTACCGCGTGCTGCACCCCCCTCCTCTGATGACGCAGAGTTTATTGCATTCTGCCTGTCAATAAAAGGCACTACACAGCACAAAGTCACTGCTCCAAAGCTCACCTCCAGCTTCAAATCTCCTTGAAGAAAAGCTGATCAGTCCTTGAAGCCTCTTCAGACCCATTCAGTCTGGTACACTGCATAGAGCAGGCTGAGGCATTAGGAAATTGCAGAAAGGTTTTTTTTGGTATACCAAAAAAAGGGGTTTTTTTCTGGTAAACCAGAAAAAAAATAAAAAAAGAAGAAAGATCTCTAAACTAGAGAACAAGGGTGGCAAACCAGTAACTTGCCAACTCCAGAAGACTTTTTATACAAACTCTTTTAAACCTGGGATTCCAATTTCACCTGGTGCAACTCATCCCTTTCTATTTAAGCAATAAAATCTGTTTCAAGCCATTAATCATGAATAGGTGTCTGTAATGAGACCATCAAAGCCAACATCCCTGTTTCATTTGCAAAGATGTGATGACTTTAAATTAGGGCTTTGCCTTGGTGACCCCTTAGCTGGAGTTTCACGTTCCTGCTACTGTGTGCAACGTGGCTCTACCAAGTTTGATACTTTCCACCCCAAAGCTGACTGCACTTCAGAAGTGAAGCAGCATTATGCCAAAACCATTTTAAAAGTATTTCTGGAGCCCTCGCACCACGTTATATTAATGTAAGAGATTAGGGGGATTTATTGTAGTAGTACCTAGTGCTGATGGTACTCAGCATTATAAAAATATCACACACCAACAGGCTTTTAACTCTTCACACCACTGCCAGCGGCGCTGAAAAAGAACAAAGCATTTTGTATCTGCCAGTGGTTTTGCTGCTAGTGACGGAAACCAGAACAAGATAAATAAACCAGGGCATCAACGGCTCAGAGTAAGAATTCCTCAGGGCACACAAACCCAACCACATCCCTTTGGGACTTTGGGCAAGTCATTGGTGGACCCTCCCTGAGCTGCACTTTGTCCCTGGAAGCCCCACTGGGTAACTGGACTGGGGAGGGGAAGGTAGGGGGAAGCGTTCAGCATTTGGAGTATTACCTCAAGGAAAGGGAAATGGCTTTGTGAGATTGCCTGACCAAACCTGATGGCAGTTACCTGAGTTATAAAGGTATTACAAGGTGGAACAACCAAATTGCCGTCATTTGTCACAATTTCAAAAGCGATACAGTTGTCCTTTTTTTCCATCACAATCTGTTCTGGCTCCCAGCACTTTCCATCTGCAGTTACCAGATGAATACACACACAGTGCAGGTGTTCACAACAGCCTTTCCCACTGAACTTTCTGCCACCTGCAAACCAGAGGTATCCAGTGCCCCTGCTGTGCCTGGGAAGAAAGAGGGGCCTCTCTTAGAAAAAGCACATAGATGTTCCTGACTAGAACATCATCAGCCTTACACGTCTGCCACCTCAATTTTAAGACCTTTAGAGTGGAAATCATAGAGAGAACAAGTGCCAAAGAGAAAATGAGACCTCAGTGAGCAACTAAATCTCCAGCAAATTGGCACAAGACTTGCTTGGCATGCAAGGCACCATGAGACATTTCTGCTTCAAAGAGATTTCACCAAAAGGAGTACTGGGTTCCTCTCCCTTTAGTCTCTCTAGAACAGTGGTGCTACATCACCATCAGGCTGAGAGCTGCCTTCTTACACATAGCTCTTCTTTCACACCCAGAAAAGGCAGTCGCAAGACCCCATCCAGATCACTCACCCCCCGTGCTGTCTTTATGTTTGACTGCACTGACCCTCCTGGAGCAACCCCTCTGTTGCTGACCCCATTTTCTGCAACTGCTTCTGCTAGAAAATACGTTGGGAGCTTCTCAGATTGGATATAGTGCAGAGAAAAGCTACTGCCTCCAATGGACTAAGCACAAGGCAGTCCAGTCTGGAGAGGACAGATAAGCCTAGGAATTAATTTCACAGAAGGCTATTTTGCCCTTCGACTTGAGGAGGGACCCAATCTTTGAAGACATGGGAATAATCACTCGCACAGAAGAGCTAAACACTCCACTGGCAGTTAATGGGCAACCCTGTCTATTTGACTGTGAATCATCTTTCAATTCCTTAAAGGAGATGCAGCCAGGAATCAAACATGTTGACAGGAAGAACACCATAAAAAACCCACAAATTAACACTGAGGTAGGGCTTAACAACTTAGCAAGTGAAGGAAGATGCCAATAACTGGCTAAGACATCAGCAAGGTCAAAATAGCTAATGACTAGGCAGGATTCTGAGTTTGCTTTGGCAAGTAGACTCTTTGCAGAACAGTGCTGAGGAGGATGACGTGGTGTTGATAGACTGAGGAGGCTCATCGTCAAATCCCTGGCATCTCCTCACCCCAGGGAATCTCCCACTCAGCGCTCAAGAGGATACGGAAAGAAAAAGGTCTCTTCCCAGTACATCTGATCTGAACACTGGAGAAACCCCACAACAGTCAGCAAAGCTGCACCATGAAGTCTTGGTGCAGCCTAGAGCACAGATCTGTCTGTCGGGTCCCAGCAACCCCCTGCAGCGCTCCAGGCTGGGGCAGAGTGGCTGGAGCTGCCGAGCAGGAAAGGACCTGGGGGTGTTGGTCACCTGTTGGCTGAACAGGAGCCAGCAGTGTGCCCAGGTGGCCAAGAAGGCCAACGGCATCAGGATCAGGATGGATCAGGAACAGCGTGGGGAGTAGGACTTGAGAGGTGATTGTCCCCTTGTACTGGGCACTGGGGAGGCCCCACCTCGAGGGATGGGTCCAGTTTTGGGGCCCTCACCACTAAAAAAGACATTGAGGGGCTGGAGCGGGTCCAGAGAAG
>BJBW01004756.1:0-35006 GCA_004320125.1 Scolopax mira | reverse complement strand
ACTGAAGTTAAAGTGTGTATTTTAAAACGGATTCCTTTATAGAGAATGAAGCTGTAGAGCATTGTTTTGTGAAATAAAATCCCCTGTAGCTGTATTTCACAAGAACATGAAACATGCTCAAAACAGATGTGAGCCTCATTTATTAACGACAGAATTAGTTTGTTTTTAATTGAAGTTCATGTGACTTTTCTCCCTTTTAGTAAATACCCCACCCAACACCCAGGCACAGGAGCCTCATGCTCAGACTCTAATCCAGACTAAGAAACATTAAATCCCAAAGGGAGCTCGTTAGCAGGTTGTTCAAGGAGTCCTTTTTGCATAACATCAGTGTGTTTGTGTTTTGGGAGGGCCATTGAGCTGGGGAAAGGAACCTCTCTCAGTTGAGTTTGTGTAGAGAAGTCCTAGAGAAGAAGTCTACTGGATTGCACGTGGCAAATATTTACTTTTTGAATGGAACTGAAATAAATTGTCATTTGATGTAATTTTTTTTTTATTTTTTTTTCTCTAATTGAGTTTTTATAGTGTCAGGTTTTTTTGTGTGAGTGTATTACAGTTTAATCTCAGCAGAGCTCTGGAATTAGTCTTTGGTGATTAGCTCTATAGGAGAACTGAGTCAAAGCAGCCCTCGCTCCAGGACAATACTGAAAAAATATTAAAAATAAATGTAGTACATGGACTCCAAACAAGTATAATGGTGACTTTTATCATAGTGGCTTCAGAGAGACTAGAAAGTAAAGTTTTCCACTAGTTTTCAGTTCAGACAAGACCTGGTATTTGGAAGGACTTTCTTCTAAGTATCCGTAAAGCAATTTTGTGTCATTTTTAGGTTTTTCATAGGTCTCTTATTTCCGTGTTCTGATGTTGGTGTCATTTGGCCAGTTCTCCACCCTCTCAGCTATTTCTTAAATCTTTGCTGTTTCCTCCCCATCACTGCCAGGTACCCATACATTAGATTATTAGGCAGTGTGGTTAGTACTTTTTGTGATTTCTCAAATCCTGTGATCCAAACAGGTTTATTTCCATACAGAATTAAATTCAGATCAAATCCCTTGAGGAAATTGGTATTCCAAAAAGGTGTCAATACAGAAATATTGTTGTCAAGTGTCTCTGCAGATATTTCTTCTCTGTAGGTCACCACAGCTTTCCTTTGTGTTCAATCAAGCAGGAATACTCTTGTGTCAGATACCTCTGTAGTTCATAAAGCAGCTTCTGATGCATTTAATGTCAAATCCAGCATTTGTTCCACCATGCTTTAAACAGTAGCAAAGTTAGATTTTTCTAATATGCTGCTTTCTAATAATTTTTCTAATAATTCAGTGTGCTGCTTGGTATTGGCAAATTGTCTCCCTGTTTTGCTCGTCTGTGGCTATTGCTTTCACTTAAATTGTAGTTTCTGTATCAGGGTAGCTCTTGCTGTACAGTGGTAGCAGACGGGATTGGGGTATCTGTCAGTGACTGTAGTGGCAGGAGGTGTCTTGTTTTCTCAGTGTAACCAGTACTTTAACGTATCTTATTGCAAAAACCTACATTGAACTGTTTTTCTAGTTGTAGATCCTTTCTTGAACTGAGACTGCTGAGCTGTTTCACCTCTTAGAGACGTAAACAAATGTCCTTAGGAAATCAGACTGAATTTACATTGCCCCCAGCAAATTTGGGGTGTTTAATAAACTTCACTAGAAGAGAAAAATTAATGTTACAAGCTGTTACTTAACTTTCAATTTTTATTATGCTTCTTCCTGCAGGAGTGGTCCTGTCCCTGCAGCTTCTTAGTTTTGAAGATGACATGTGGAGTTCAGTCTCTCATGTCATTTGCTAATTTTCAGAACAGGTTATTCATATAAATCCTATTTTATGGTATTAGGGCTACTTGTCACTTAATTTTCCCACTTACAGGCTTTATTCAGTACTACCACGATCATTAATGAAAGCCTAAGGCTCTGATGTTTCAGTGTTGGTGAGTTTTTACATCTGATTGTGTCAAGTAAAAGGTGATCATTGGTCACAGTGGTGATCACAGGAAAAAGAGGAAGTTTTTTTCTGGTCTGCTGGGTCCTGGAGAACAGGAAGTAAGATAATTGCTAGTTGTAAAACAGATCTGAGTTCAAAAATAAATTGGTGCACTTTAGAATTTGCAAAACAGTGTCACTGAAATGCATGCAAACTGGGACCAGTTAAATGTATTAGTCTATTGGGGTTTGAGAAACCACTGGGGCTGCTGTGCAAATTCAGTAAATGTTGTTTTCACTTTCCTATGTCTCATTTGAGGCAGTTGTGAGTTTTGCATAAGGTGAAATCTGAAAATATTGACTGTGCTTTTAATAAAATTCTGATTCCCATCCAAATATGCAAGACATGGGTTGGTTTTGTGGTTTGTTTTTTTTTTTTAACCAAACAAAAAGCCTCAATAAGCTGATAATACATTGTGTGGAGCTTTTTTAATTGAAAAGGTTAGGAGTTTATTATGCATAATAAAGTAACCACAGCGTGTTATCCTGGATTAACAGGTTACATTTTATATTCAGGTATCTGTATCAGTGTGATTTAACAGTTGCCAGCTAGTGAGACCTGACCTGGATTTAATAAAATAAACAGATTACAGATGCATGACATTAGAATCAATGATTTAAAGTAACATTTTGCATCTGCTGATGTAAATTGAAGGCTTCCAGAGGAATTTGGTGCATCATATATAGGAGCTGTACTGTTATTTAAGTACTGCAATCGTAGCCTTATTTAAAACTCACTTTTAAAGCTGCCGTGACCCACACCGCCGTGGTGATGCTTCTTTCTTTGTCTTCCATCCCTTTCAGAAGCCTCAGGAGTGCAGTTGGAAGTGCAGAAAACTGAGCTGTCGTTAAACATTTACCTTTTGCTTACTTTCTTGTGTATTTTAGCTGGAATAAGGTTTATTCTTGTATGTTAGTTGTGGTGATGTCCCCTTAAGGCAGGGGAATTGCATTCCCTCCCATGTCTTCAGAGTGGGACTTGTGGCAAAGTTGACTCTGGTGATAAGATGCTTGGAGACAACTGTTGAAATTAGTCCACGTGGGTGAGCGATCGTTTAACTCACCCATGATGGGAACAGAGGTGAAATGGGGCTGTATCCATCCAGTACAAATCTGAACTTGAAAGAAATGACTGTAGATAGGAGAAAAAAACAACAACTCAGCAGCTGGAATCAGGGTGGGAGTTGTTCCTACAGTGAGGGACCAGCTTGAGTGTGATAAAAGTAATACTAGTGCCTGGTCTTATGAAACAAACTTGTAAGATTTTGTTGTAAAACTTCTTCCATCAGCTCAGCTTACTACACCTGATATTAAACAAATAATAGGAGAATCATCTGACCCCAACACATGAAACAGTGGTAATACATGGCAGAGGTGATTTTAAGCTTATACCAACCACTTTTCTGTCTCTAATACCAAGGATTGCTGAGTCCTTATATTGTTCCTGAGGCTGCTGTCTCTTCAAGTCATTCCTCCCGACAGGAAGCAGGAGGCCAGCACTGGCCAAAGCCACATTGTGTTGTCAAAGGATGGTTAATAAAAGGCTTTGAACAAATGCCATTAGAGCCTCTCCTCTGAGGAGGCTGAGCACAGCTTGTACCACTCCCATGTGTATAAACTGTGTGTGATCCTGACTGCTGACAGGAGGCTGGGCATTGGTTGCTGCAGGAGAAGCATTTCCATGCAGCTGCTTTTATACATATATATATATATTCTGTAAAATTTTTGCTTGACCCTTGTTGTGGGTCAAACACTCCAGCCCTGTCCTTGTGTGGTGTTGGTGCAAATACAGGCTCTGTGTGAGTTACTGGTGAGATGTCTCTCCTGTGCTGAGGAAACGTCAGAATTTCAGGGAGTCTTTACAAACTTCCTCTTTTTAGTGAATCCAAAAATGTTAGTGATTTACACAGCCAGCAAGTGAAAATGCTTTTCTAGTTGACATCATTGCAGTGTAATTATTCCTGACAACACAGCAGTTTTCCTGTTGGCTAGTGGAGTGCTTAGAACTGAAACTTTTCTTCTTATGCCCCTAAATAATATCAATCTCTTCATTTTTTAATACAGCTGAAGTTTCTGTTATCCTCTCTAAGGACTAAGAATTATTTCCCCCTATTTTCTCCTGATTCACCTGTCTTGGAAGTTTGCATGCAGTAAGCAGCTGTTGAATTTTCATCACAAATTGTGGTGTTTGCACCTTTCTAATGCCGGTATAAAGAGCAGTTGGAGGCGGAAAAACCTTCTGGAAGGGGCACTGACTCAGTCTACGCTGGAGTAGGGTACATGGAGTTCTCTGCCTGCCGTGTGAATTTGTCACAGATTGCACCAAAAGATTTTCTTTGCTCTTGCTGAAGAAAATCTCAAAGCTGTTCTCTGGGCTATTCTTCGTCAAAAATCTGCAGGAGATGATTCAGCCCCAGCTACCTGTGAGGGCGATGCAGGCGGGAGCAGGCACTGTGCTCCTCGATTCAGGTTTAGGCTTGATTTGTGTTCTACAGTTGAACATAAACTGGGTTTCTCTGAGCTGTGAAGCAGCCACAGAGGAAAAATGTCTGTGGTGCCAACTGCATGTGGTGGCTGAGCAATAGTGAGTGTTTCCATCATGAGAGGGGATTCTCAGGGGGATCCCACAAATTCTGCAGCCCAAATTGCCAACCAGGAACTCCTTTTGGAAAAGGATTCCTGCAAACCAGGAAAATGAGGGTGAAGTGAACCATTTTGCTCTAGACAGTGTTGAAGTGAGGGATAGGTTATCTTCAGCAGTTCCTGATAGCTCAGAAGTCTAAACACAACCGGAGATGTTGCAATGGCCCGGCTGAAGCAAACCCTTTGGAGAAGCAGGGCAGAAGGCGAGCAGGGGAGCGTGCACCTCTGGTTCTGCTCCTGAGCATCTCCCCAGTGACCCTGGGCACCTCTTTTTGTCTCTGTCTCCTGTGGGGCATGTCCATCCCTCCCTTTGTCTCTTCCTGGGAGAAGATTGTGTGTGACAGCACCGCGTGACGGTTTCTGTGCTAAGCCTTGGATCTCTGTTAAAGGTTTGTTGCTTTCAAACTCTGAAAATGGGATTAGTCTCCCTTGCATTATCTACTTGAATGCCCATAAATTTCACCTTCTTTCATCATTTTAAACAAGGTTTGCACTCCTGGATGCTAGACTGGTTTGGGAACAATTGTCCAGGCTTTCTCAGCGAGTCTGTCCTTCCTGCTGTGCGGTGATGTTAGCTGCATCTCACACAATGGGGAGGAAACGGGTGTGAATTTGGAAAAGCCTGAGATTAGATGCTCTAGTAAAAATTGTTCAGTGTTAGTAGATCTAAAAGGAATCCACAGGAAACCTACCTTTTAAGTATTTTTTTAATGCAATTTCTTTTCTTTCCTGAGCTGATTGGTGACAAGTGTTCCCCCTCACCAAGATTCTCCTCATTATACCTGAGTCCTCCAGGGTCTCAGTCCTGTATATATGTGTGTTAGCTAATTGACATACAGATTTATTTGCAATGAATATGAAAGGGTTTTGAAACCAGAGAGGTAACAAAGCTTAAGCTTGTGGCCATCTCTTGTTTGCTCTTACCTTCAGCATTTTGTGTCTGATTGTGATACCCAGATACAGACAGAATTGACTTAAAAAAGGGTTGTTGGTTGCTACAGTTACCAAGCTTTCCACTTTTAAATCTTTTGGGATACCTTATAAACTTGCATGTACTTCCAACCAGGCTTTATTTCCAGACTGTCCTGGAGCTTTCCTGAACCCCACAGTGCTCACCATGTGGATTTTTCCCTAGATCCTGCTCTTGGCTGCTTCCCGGCCTCCTGATGTACAGAGATGTGATGGGCCATGGCTTTTGAAAATTAGGGCAAAAGCATATCTTCAGTTTTGCTGCTTCTTTAAATACGTACATGCAGTGCATAACTTTGTTTATTCATGTGGGTGTAGACTCATAAAGCAACAGGAAAAAATTGCTGAAACTATTCCTGCCCCAGTAAGGGAAGAGTGTTAATATGCAGGGTATTCACATTCTGAAGGGAGAAGGCAATGGAAAGTAAGGACTTCTACTCACGAAAGAGTGTAGCCTTGTAAGAATAAATATCATTAGGGACAAGAACAAGGTTGCTCTTATCTTATTTCCTTAAGAGATGACTCTGGACTTTCCTCTCTACCAAGCCAGCACAGCAGCCTTTTAAGCTGTTTGCTGGTGCTGGTCATTTCCCTGAAGCTTTAACTTGCTGTTCTGTTTTGTTCTGCTTTGTTAGTGGAAACATACTAATGTGTTTCAGTCTCTAACTTTTATTTATACAATTACAGGAGAATGTTTTACATCTTGGGAATCCCTGGAAACACATGTTTCTGTTCACATTTAACTTTTTTGTTTTTTGAATGCAAATAATGGATTGAAACTTCATTGTTGCCTCTCAGTTGGGAGCCCTTTGGCATGTGTAAGAAGCAGCTATTAATTTAGCCTTTCTGTAGTGATCAAACATGTATTTTCATGCTTTATAAGGCTTCCTCAGCCTTGTCCTTTGTCGAGTATCATCTACTGCAATTCTACTTGCAGTGATGTTAAGCATTTGTTACACAGCCACTGAGATCTGCTGTGGAATAGGCGTATGGGAACATGCCACCTCTCTCCCAAGGGGCCATGTGAAAGGCACTGTCGGGTCATTAAACCTGCTGCTGCTGTCTGCACCCTTAGCTGTTTTGCTGCAAAATGCTTGGAGTGTAGCAGATTCTTAAGGTCAGCTTCCCTTCACTCCACATAGCTATCTCACTCAAGTATTAATAACCCACAGAGCATTAGGTACCTCCCCAACAGGTGAAAAAAATGAGGTGCTCAGAAAATAAGCACTTAATCCAATGTGGCTGAAAAAAAATTTGAAAGGCTCAAAACATGCACTAAAGAGAGTGTCTGATCTTCTCTTTACAGGCTCTCACCACGTGTCTTGCTTTACCTGCCCAGCTTCTGCAGGTTGGTTTAGACTGAGGAAATGTCACCAATGACATTTGCTTAAGTTCAACTTCATGTCCCAGAGGCTTCAGTCACACACGATAGGAGTGATCAGTGTGTGGTTTTTGTCTGGCCTCCTTAACCTATCCATGATTTCAAGTTTGGGAGCGATAAAGGAGTGTAGAGCTCTGCTTGCAGAGTTGGTCCTGTGCCCGTTGTGTTCTTGCTGTTAGCAGTTGTGTCATGTTGTTTACCTCTCTTCCTTAGATTGAAGTTGCCCCAGGGTTTCGGTGGAGCAGAAGGTGCGTGTTTCTTGTTTTGCAAACTTTGTGTTTTTTAAAAAGCTGTGTAAGATCCTTACCTGCATAATAAAACTTTGATGGAGAATAAATGTAACTTCTCTAGAGGTTGGTAGGAGCTGTTCTAAAGGACAGAGAATGGCTTGAGACAATAGACACTAAAATTCATCATCAAGTCATTCCACAAGTTTCTTCCTTTCCCTCTGTTCAACAGCAGGGAATACAGGGCCTTAAAATGACAAGACTAATGAAGAATGCAGTAACTAAGGGGTCTGTCTTCTTCTGAAGCCAAGTTTTCTAGCACAGTCCTTTTAAGGAAAAAAGGCATTATATGTGCCCGTCCCTGTAGTATCTCTTGCCTGAAGTAACTGCTGAAGTGTGGAGAGGGGTTGCAAGGTTATAGATTTTACTCTATTTCTACCAAAAGTATTAAGTTTTCAGGCTTTGGCAGAATTGGATGCCACGTGGTCGGTTCTGGCTCAGCCCAGAAGGACTTTTGTCTTGGAGTAACTATAGCCTGGAAAGTAAGTTGACTCAAATCTATTCAGTGATGATATATTTCTTCATTTGAACCCTTAGAAAAAGGAAGAAAGCACTCTGGTGGAGTCTTACTCTTAGTAATAAAGTTCCTGCTTTAGAAAGGGTAAACTATTTGGCTTTTCTGCTGTGCTTTTGCAGGCTCTATTTTCATGAAAGTTCACACGTTGTTTTTCTATTTCTTCCCTTATATGATTGGAAAATAAATGACTGAGGATCTAAGCTTTGCAATCAAGAGCTGCTCTGTGTGTTCTCCTTGTGCTTAATAAAAATTAATTCAAAAATAAATTTTTGCAGCAAATAATAGAACTCGGATGTTATTTTTGTTTGTGGAGGGAACCAGTGAGTCCTGTGGTGTCAGCCTCCTTGAACTGGTGCATCAGACCAAGTGATGCACCTGAAGTAAGTTTGTGATGTAAAGTAAAACTGTGATAGCATAGTCATTTTATTTAATTTGAATTTGATTTAAAGGATTTAGAAGTAGCTTTCCATAGCAGTGTTGATTGTGGAGGTGTCTTGCCTTTGCATGTGAAGTTGCTTTTGAAGGGTGCATCTGTGCTGTTAATATGTGCCATTAAGGCATTCTGAATGAGGAAGCAGAACCCTTGTTTCAGAATCATTGTAGTTGTTTTCCTTTCTTGACACTTACTGAAAATCTGGGACCTGCTTCTTTTATTTCATGCTTAGGTTACTGGGGACTCAAATTGTGGTCTCGGTGTTTCAGTCACTCTCATTTCAGGATTCCAAGTGATTTGCAGTCAGCTGTTGGAGAAATAAAACAGCAGAGCAAACAGACCTGCAGTACCTTTCCAGGGTAAATGTTTTATGTGTATTCTATAGTTGTGTAAATAGGGCCATTAGGCCTGTAAATGACATATCCAGTTTCACATAGGAAGTTTATTTTAGATTATGGTTTTCTGCTCCAGAGCATCATCCACAATGCCATCATCTCTCTCTGAACATGCCTTCTGGGTATGTTTTTCTGCTTTTGACACTTCTAGCTGCGTATAGATGTTTTCCAGTTTTCTGTATCTTTCTTTCATACCTACAGTTCTACAGTATCTGTTTGTTACGGTTTTTTTTCTTTTCCAGTTTGCCCTGATTCATTGGGAAAGGTGTTGTCTCTGATACCCGAATGCTGTTCTGTTTTCAGTCCAGTACCTTTTTGTTGCCTTTTTTTAGGCTACAGTAATGACAATCCATTCAAACAAACTCTGGAAATGCTGTGTAATCAATTATTGGGAAACCACCATCGTACTGTGACTTCCTCCAACTGGAACACAAATATTTTTAGAAAAGTTCTAACCTCTTCCAGACCGATGAGGTGGGATTATTGTACGTGCCTTTAAAATTGTTAAATCAAAACATGCAAAGTCAGAGGACCAGTCCAACGTCATAACCTGCCTACCAGTGAGGATCCTGGTCCCCTGTGCCTCACACCGTGCTCCTTTCTCCATATGGTTGCTTTTCTGAGCCATATGGGCTTTTTCTTCCCCGTGCAGTGGTTGCTTTCTCAGGTGAACGATTTATAAATTGACCAGAACCTCCCAGAGCAACCTTTACATGTGGGATTACTGTTGTGTGTTCAGGTAATCTGCTAACCCTGCACTATTGGTGTTAAAGATCTCAAATAATGACTGAATGCTACATTCTTTCTACTTGCTGATATAATCTGTGTATTGTAAAAGTTAGTGCAACACTAAACCGTTTTGATCAGATGCCTAAGGCAAAAGTACATGTTCTGTGCCAGGAATATGAAGAGCATTTTAGACACCTGGAACTACATTCACATGTTTGAACATTTGTAGCCCTCCTTGCTACTATTTCAGCAGCTGAACTTTAATAATTTTGATAGTAGTCTTTTTATAGCCAACATAAAAGAAATTAAAACTCTAAAAGTAATATAGTTTAGCAAAATAAATGGGAACAAATTATAAAACCTCAGTAACTTGAAAGTAAGAAGCCTTTTTTTTTTCTGATCATCTGCAGTTTTAAGACTCCTGCTATTGAGGAGAGCTAGAGCAGGGAGAAAAATAAGTAAAATTGGTTTATTTAGGTCATACAGAGTCTTTTTGCTTTGCTTAGTTTTCCATCACCACAGGTGAGAAGAAAATCAGCAAAATAGTAAAAAGGCTGCAGTTGTGGAGTTAATGGTCTAACATGGAGGTGGTGGTTCAGCTGTGAAGGGACCATACCTCAAGTGACAGAAATACTCATAAGTATTTGGACTTGACCAGCTTTTGAACCTAACCCAGTGTTACTGAATTACCTCCCTTCCAGCTGCATAATTTAGCAGTGGAACTGGAGAAGTCTGGTTTTGAGACTTTCTTCTCCTTTCCAGAGGAGAGGCTGACAAGACCCTGCTGGTTTCATCATACGTGTCCTCTGGGCTGGCAGGAAAGAGCTTCTTGCTCATACATTCAGGATGGAGAGCACACCATACTCCTACACACCAGTGACCCTGAATGAGTCTTGAGAGCTTGTATGCTCCTCTTGTAACAAATAACCACTATTGAGGCACTGGACTTTAACTGGTGCAGAAATCTCAGCCACTCTGAAGCAGAAGTGTCACTGGTGTAACAAGAAGTTAAAAATGGGGTGGTTTTTGACTGGATTTTTGATGCTGTGTCTTCAGATTTGGGCACACATTTCAATTAATTAAGCTTAAATCACCTTCCAGGACATCAGTGTAGAAAAGTGGTGAGATGTGGCTTCAAACGGATGGAATAGGAATGCACACACCAGCTGAGGTTTTTCTGGGCTCTCCAATGAGAGGAGAAGCAATTGGGGTGTTGCTGGAACCAGAAGGAAAACGCAAAAAGTCCTTTTCCCAGAACCTGGTAAAACATTTCAAAAGAACAAAGGCAGCTGGCTCAAACCTTTCTGTAAGCAGGTTAGTGAGGTATTCAAATTGTGCCCACACAAACTTGAAAGAAGGTGAACCAAAAGATAGCAAATACAGAAGGCTAATAAATTTATCTGGAAGAGCTACTCTTAACCAGAAATTGGGGTTACCAGGTGTCAATTTGCCAGCTATCTCGCTTAATGTAGGAGAAATGAGAAGGACCAGATTGTTGCTCACATCTTTTTTTTTTTTCTCAGTTCTTTTTTTTTTTAAAAAAAAAAAAAGGATAAAATGGAGGTGAGATAAAAGTGATCGGTGTGAGCAGGATAAAATGGCATCCAGAGTGTTCTGTGTCACGTGCCAGCAATAAGCTCCCAAATAATATTGATAGCTTTGCTGACTGGGCATACAAAAATTTATGCCCCTCTCTGTGACTTGAGGATTTTATTAGAAAAGTTGCTGTTAAAATTGAAATATTGATGTCAGAAGCAGCCCATCTTCCCTTGATTGTGCTATGGAAGTAATGTTTCTGGGGAGGGATGGGGTGTGGGGAAGGGTGTTTGGAAGTGTTTTAGAAGCAAATTAATTTGTGTCATGAATTACAAACTTATAGTCCCACATAATTGTTTTGTCACCAGAGTAATCAGTTAATTCAGGGGTCATTCTCGTTATGGCCAGGGGCTGCTTGCCTTCCCTCTCCACTGCTATCCTGCCTCTCCAGGTGGCATCTGCCTGCTGCAGGAGGGCTTTCTTTGACTCCATCGCTGTTCCTGTCGTGCTGCAGTTGGAGATGCCTAGCCTTTTACAGCTCTGTTCCTGGAGAAAGAGTAAAACCTCACTGTTCCAGTAGTCCGTATATACAAGTATTGCAAATAGGGTTGTGACTCAGCCTTTCCCCAGAGACTTAGCGATGGAGCGAAGGCGGAGGGGGGAGCAGAAGAGAGCCACAGAGCAAAAGTGCTTAGAATTTCCCGTCTTTAAGTCAGGCGTCCTTGTAATTAAACAGAGTTGAGAGATGAATCAACATACAAAAATGCAGAGCTGCTCGTGATTGTTGGAGGTACGGGGGAATGGCAGGAATAGTACAGGGACTGCAGTAATCTTTTGGAGGCGTACCAGGCTCAGCATTAACAGCCAGAGATCCAGTGCCAGAGACATCAAGCTTTCGAGAACAGAGGAGATGCCAAAAACTCTGTTTGGGTTAGAGGATACTGAAGGGAGAGCCTTAGGGGGAATGGATCCTTGCCCAGAGAGTGTAACCCCTGTCCCCGCTGTAACCTTGATGCTGGAGAGAGACTCTTCACTTTTAAATATCACAAAAGCTTTCTGGGGTTTGAACTTTGCTCACAGTAGAGAGTGGATTTTGCTAATGCTCTTGGAGAAGGAAAAGTATTTATCTCCTTGTTTAGCATTAGAGGGAGCAGACATAATGGAAGGCATAAAAGGCAGGAAACAAATCTAAATGTGTGATAATGTCTGACCTCATTCTGGACCTAGTGAACTGCTCGTCGGCTGCAAGCTGGGAGAGACTTACTGGAGGCTGGAAGGTTCTTCTAGGAATCCATATGCTAAAAATATCAAAAAAGTTATATTACAGCCAGGGACACTTCTGTCGGTTGCTTCTGTGTTGATGAGGTTTGGTGCAAGGCAGCCCACTCTTTCTTGTTTTTTCCCCAATTCAGTCATCTGTTGCCTGTGGAATTCAGTTGGAGGTGATGGTTTATTGGTTTCGAAGAAGTGAGTATACAAACTGGAGTGAAATGGCTAAATTTGTTTCATGTCAGCCACCCAATAGCCATCAACTTGGACTCCTGGATAAAGCCAGTCTGGAAGAAAGCACTTCTTGTGTGATATGCCAAAAAAAGAATTCTGTCCTTTTTACTGACCCAGTCTGCTGAACTTCATCCAGCTCCACCCTAAAAAAAAACCCCAAAACCCACCAAAACCCAAGGGCTTGAATGCCTTCTGAGGACACACATGTGTCTGCTCAAGACTGTTTAATAAACTCTTCTGAAGTTCTTCGTTCTTACCCTACCTCATGGTATTGTGTCGGGAAGCAACACTTGAGTCTGAATCGTAGGCAAACAATGCAGAATAACTTAATTCTTGGGAGATGTGCCTGGGAGGTGGTACACTTCCCTCCACAGACTACTGAGTTGACACTGGTCAAATACTTACCCAGTACTTGCCTTCACCCCTGGCTGTGCTCGGGTGGAAGCTCTGCTCCCAGTTTCCCCTTCTGCTCTCAAGACCATGGGCACAACCTCCCGTTCCCAGCCTCTTTGGGCTGCCTTTTAGCCCAAAAACCTGTGTGAAACACCTTCTTGCCAGAAATCCTTTGGTAGAGGGCAAAGGAAAGCTGAGTGGTGTGACCAATACTAGCAAGCAGAGCTCGTGGAACTGGTCAGATGCTTTTTTTTTTTTTTTCTTTTTTTTTCTGCTGGATGAAGCTTTAATTGTCTGAAAATATCAAATCATTTCAAGCAGTGCAGAGGATTGAGGAAATAGATGTCTGACTCCAGCATTTCCAGGCTATAGTCCTGGAACTATTTTTCAAGAGTAAATATTAATTTCAACTGGAAAGCATGAGTCAGCTGGAAGGGGATTTAGTGATGAAGGTAAATGACTGTTCAGTTTTGCCCTTTTTTTTGTGAAAAATAATCTTGTGGTTCTAAGCTCTAAAGAGAATAGCATTGAGCTCAGTTGCACATGTTTTTCCATCAATTGGTTGGTAGAAGAAAAAAAAAAGACCGTGGGTATGTACCTCTTTCAAAAGTGAGTGTTATAAAATGAGTACATAGTTCTATGTATAGCATCATGCTGGTTTTTCTAGCAATTTACTTATTCATCAAGTGTAAATAGGTGCCTGTTCGCTTCAGCCGGTGCTTTAGGAATCAGTGAGTGAACTCTCTGGAATAAAACCCAGGCAGTTTGCAAACAGCCTCAGCTTCCAGCTACTGGCTAAACTGAGGAATTGTAAGTGTGAAATGCGCTGCGAAAACATTTTTGCTAGTGAAATGTGTGTTGTCCTGGTGGGAAGAAGGGTTCTGAGAAATTGCTTCTTGGCAGTTCAGAGTGTAGGTGTCCGGTCCCCACGCAGTTTGCCGGAGATGCCTGCTGTGAAATAGATTTAGCTGTTTAGGTACTTGAAAACTCTTTAGGTGTTTTATGCTGTAACACCAAATGTTCCACATAACCTGCCGCGTGCCTGTATATCAAAATATAGAAAATTAAATCTTGTGCTTTGTATGTACGTAGTGCATACATACACCAGAGCACTAAGCAAATGTCACTGCGTTCAGGAGGATCGAGGGAAGATGTAGAAGGCGAGCTGGAGGCTTAATGCCAGTGTTCATATCTTGGTTTGTGTTGTCTGACTGCAAGTGTCTGAAATCAATAGCTGAAGTTTCAGGAAGAAATAGATTAAAATCATATTCTGGGGAAATGTGACCGTGGGTACGTTTCCACTAAAACCAGTTGAATGTTTTGAGGTTATAAGAGCTGGTTAAGGAAAAAAAAATTAATTTGTGATGAAAGAGTTGGAGTCGGGAGGTTGAGGCTTGTTTCTGGGGCTCCAATGCATTTCCTATGTGTCCTAAAGTCACATAAACCTTGTCTTGCAGTTTCCTATTCTTAGTGCAGAGTTAGTAGCCTTTTTAGAGGCTACTATTACAATTAATTAAGCATTAATACCTTGCGTCCAAGATCTCTGGTGGAAATTCTGGTGCTATGATCTGAAAACAGTTACCAAAGTCAGCGCAGCCTTTTAACTATCCTGCGAAGGTTACTTAATTTGGGTTGCATGTTTGAAACGGACACAAACAACCAAAAACCCAAATCACCCAACCTTGGGGAGAGTCTTTGGACATGCACACACACGTCACACGTTATGGTGACCTTGACTGTAAGTGATAGTGCCTTTTGAGGTGCTAGTTCAGCCTCAGCTCCTTTTTGATCTACTTACAAAGAACAATTAAGGACCTAAAGATAATGAGTTTATTTACAGTTCAACTCTGTTGCTCATTTTCTGTGCTGGATCTATTTCCTTGGTGCTTTAAAGGACTTTACAGTACAGTTGTCACTGAGGCTGAGGAATGTCACTTGGAGTAGAAATTGATACCAATAAAATTGCCATGTTCGTGTAGATTTACTCGAGTGCCATCTCCCGTTTCTGACCTGTCACTTAATTTGGCCAGTCCTAACCTGTGTAGGTGGGCTCCCACCAGCACACACTCGTTACAGCTGTCACCTTGGATTTTCTTGGTGGGGCTGTGATCGGAGGGAGGTAAGTGTCTCCTGCAGAAGAAAAGTGAGGAGAGAATTCCTAGCCCTCTCTTATTTTCAGCTTTTCTTTCCGTCTCTCCTCATTGTTCCCCCTTTCCTTTGCTGTGTGCCTGTCATGCCAAGTACTGCCGGGGATGAGATTTAAGGTTTAATTTGGGCTGGGGACTGTATTGTCTAGACTAGATACTTGTTGAAGTAGTGGTCTAAAATCTAGAATTCAGCAAGCCTAACACTTGAGCTTTATGCACTGTTCCTGTATCCTTATAATCTATTTGACATTAAATACTTGGAGGCTTAGGAAGCTGAGTTTCCCATCTGCCAAGTAAGATTGAACTTGCTGTAGCTGTACCCACCTATTTAATAAGAAGGGCCTAAAGGTCATTGAACTAAAGACCATATAAATGCAGCCGTTGCCAAGATGAATTAACTTGTGCTGCAGGAACAATGAATCCACTTAGGACCTCTGAAACTAAGATTTTTTATATTTTTTTTTTTTTTTTGTTACAAATTTTGAGTCACAAAAGTGCTGGTATGGGGTGGGGAAAGTTGCAGAGGTTTATGAGGGAGGCGTGAAGTTTTCTCCCAACTTCATTTCTTAATTTTTTTTTTATTTTTTTTATTTTTTTTGCCTCTCTGCTTGCAGATTCTCACAAACACAAAGACAAACACAAAGACCGAGAACACCGGCACAAAGAGCACAAGAAGGACAAGGAAAAAGACCGGGAAAAGTCCAAGCACAGTAATAGGTGAGGAAAAAGCCGATGAAGTCCTTCTAGGCTAAAACAGTGTTACACATTTAGTCTTGCAAGAGTTACTCTGTCAATATATTAGGATGAAATTGCTACATTTTGAGTGTGGTTTATGTGAGAGTAGGTGCTTTAAGCCTAACTTGTGTGGTTGCATGCATTTCCCTACCAGTTGCTGAAGCGCTGTATTTTGCGAATGGGAGCCAATGCTTATGTATAAAAGATTATTGTAGTTTAGTGTTAAAGGCATTGAAAACGAGTTTAACTCCACCTTTGTGAAGATGGATCGGTTTTGTTCATAGTCTTGTTTTGTGTGTGGTTCCAATTGTTTGTCAGAAATGTGAAGCTCTTTTGAGTGTTGCTGTAAAACTCACTTGCTGTAGCATAGATGAACCTGATGTGATTACTAAGCCTCCTCATAATTAGATGTGTCTGGAAAGCTGGTCCCTGGCATGATGTCCTTGGTCTGCTACCATAATGGCTGTATGTCCTGACTCTGTGAGGCAATGTTCTGAGCTTCTGCTGGGTTAGATGATGAATTTGAAAGGATTGTGTGCTGTTTTGGCTGATGTGATTGATATACTACCCGGCCACTGTATGAGGAAGGTGTTTCATGCCAATCACCTCCCATATCATCCATGCTGAACATAAACACTCATTTACTCTGGGATGACCTGTAGCTCTTGAGGTGGTGGTGGATTCCACACTCCAGTTAGTGCAAGAACCAGGATGTGCAGGTTTTTCTGTGGGGATTTGGTGTGATGGAGCACAGGGCAAGTACGTCACACCCTGGATGTTACTCAAAAAGCTTTTCTAGTTGTAATTCCTGATCTAGGAGAGCCACAGGGCCTACATTGACAATGAAACTTGCCAAAATACAGTCCCTGGAGGGTAAGTTTCTGTTGTGACATTTGGTAAAATGGCAGATAGTGTTTATGCTGTGGCCAAGCAACTGTTATTAACTAATTGCTGTGCAACTGTGGTAACACAATCTAAAAATGAATAAAAAAAGCTTGTGTTAACAACCATTTCTATTTATTAAAAAGAAGCTTAGAAAGAAGGAAAGAGTCTGTGCTGAGCAATGGGTTTGTTTTATTGGGGTCGTGCTTTGTTTGCATTTTCTATGACCTTTTGAGAAGTTACACAACCTTACTGTTCCATAATATGTTTCTGTTTTGTTTTTTTTTTTCTTGAGAGTAAAGGGTTGACAGCAGGGGGGAAAAATCTAGGCCAAATAATTTGCAGCATTTACTGGCTTCCCCAGCAAAGATGAAATGCTTCGGACACATTATTTACACTCCTCTTTGCTCATATATCTATAGTGCAATGACTTCTGATTTTCCCTTTTCTGACCTTGAAGCATGCACCCCAAAATTGACTGTCTCACATTTCCAGATGTTCATTGCTTCACTTGAAAAACCATTCTCCTGCAATCTTGGCAAAGTACATTCTTTTGTAAAGAGTAATGTAAACCATCTTTAAATTTCCAGAATTCATTAATGATTTGATCTTTTGTAGGAATTAGAAATTGTCAGTGTATTTTTAACTGAAAGAACTAATTGTGATTTATAACTTGAAGCTGCACGCTACTGATTATGTAAACAATAAATACCAAAACAGTGGAAAGGAGATAAGAGTGGCTAATGTGTTCTGTGAGGTGTAGCTCATGAGATATGTAATTGTGCTTTATCTTCAAGTAACTCCTTCCTCCCTCCTCTGTTGCCTTGAAATCCCTGCAAGGAAGACATTGTGTTTTTTAGGTGCTGTGCCTAAAGCTTCAAGTCACTTCTCTTTATCTCATAAGCATTAATTTGTCCTGGCAACAATATACTGCATCTTTGAGTCCCATAGTAGGGTAGACCTGTGGATAGCATGATTGAGTGCATACATGTGCATGGCATGTTTTGATAAGAAATAACAATAAAGTTGCCTTGCTCTGCATGCCCCTATACATGGTGGGACTTTGCTTCCCCAGGCTGAGTGTGCAGCTTGTGAAAGTCTTCTATAAAGTGTTTTCTGCTTTTCAAAACCACCACCTTACAAATTAATATATTAGTGCTGAATCATAAGATCTGATCTTGAAGGTGGTACTTGGGCAGGATGATGTGGTACTTGGGGAGGACATGAATGCACTGCTGTGGTTGGGTCGCTCCTTCAGTAGTGCTCTAAAATCATCACCACCCCTTTCACAGGGTACATGGCTGCTCGCTGTGTAAAAGCAGCTGACTTCTAAGACAAGCTTTTTAGAAATAACTGACTTCATAATTGAAATTTCAGCATTTCTTCCCAAAATCCTTTGATTTAAGCTGTCATCCACGTAATTCCATAAGTGTAAGTTGTGTCTGTGAGGGTTAGGTTTAGGTAACTACTGTCTTGTGAAGGAGGTAGCCCAGCAGCTCACAACATGGGGTGGAGGAAGGTGTGTGGTCAGCAGGGAATTACTTAGAGGGGAACTGCTGGAAGGACCTGTATGGATCACGTGTTGTGGCCAGGAGATTGCCAAGTGTTCCAATGGAAGCATCCAAGGACAGCAGAGGCCAGACTGGTGAGTTATAGGACAGGATGGGGAAGGGCTGAAGCAAGCCAAATTTCAGTTCAGGCAATCTTACTACAGTCACTACCAAAATACTTTCCTGGACAGAGCCAAGATGAACAGAGAAGTCTGAATTTTAGGATGGCCTGTGGGACTGACCAGTGTCTGTCACTGTCGTGCCGCCAAGCACATGGGTGGCACCGGGAGGGGGTATTTGATCACTTTGCCATTTTTAATAGCTTTTGATTCTGCCACCAGTGGGAGGGGAGGAAACTGCTTTGTGGGGAAATACAGAATTGTCCTCTTTCAGAAAGGCTCTCAGCTGGGATATAAGAAGACCAAAAGCAAAATTGTTCTTGGAGGAAGAAAAGTGAGGGCTCTGTGATTGCCACACTTCACTGGTTTTGAAAGTCTTGGCTTAGCCGTTTGTACTAGAGACATCCAAAGGACTGGTTCTAGGTCCAGTACTTTGTCTTGGTACTGTGTTGTAATGGCCAGCACTGCTGGAAGAAAGAGTCCTCAAGCAGAAGTTCAGGTGCAAATGGAAGAAGCCCGTTGTCTGCTGTGCTTACTAAAGAGGCATCCTCCTTTTTCAACCCATGCACTGCTTGGGCAAAGGGGTTTTCTGACGCTGAGCTGGTAAATGTCCATCCTCTCTGGTGTTTTGGATAATACCTGCTAGATAGCATACTGCAGACGACAGCTGGTCATCAGCAAGTTTGCAACACTCGGTGAAAGTGGTAAAATAAAAACTTCTTAAGTCTGACAGTTCTTTTAAGCCCTGTGCAGTGAGGTAAGTGGTCAACATCTGAGTGGTACAAGAGGGTTTCCACGGTCACTCCCCATCTCCTTATGACTTGCTGTGAAGACTCTCCTGGATTGAGGGCCTTGTTTTTATAAACAAAGGTGATGAAGTGCCTCTTCTGAAACCCAGCCCTGCAGCAGAAACACCGTGTTACTGTCCCTCCACTGTGACCATCCAGCATCTCCCATGTCCAGCAAAGCATCAAACTGCAGGGGAGCACAGCAGACATCTGAGAGCCCCTGCCCTGCTGAGGGTTGTGCCAGCATTTTTCAAAGGGGATAGTTCTTCACAGAAGAATTTTGAAATGAAAAAATCCTCCCTGTTTGTACTGAAGTTTCTCCTTTGACAAAGAAAAAGAAGTCTCAAATAGCTATCAGTCTGTTAGAAATTAAACAAAACATAGCAAGATTGTGGGGTTTTCCAGTGGTTTTTACCTGGAGTTTTTAAAGCACTTGATAGAAGTCTGTCACCTATTGCTAAAATTGAAAATGAATCCTTTAGAAAAGTTTATGTTAGATTAATAGAATTGCATGTAAATCTTCAGAAAATCCACTCTGTTAGAAAAGCTACTGTGTTATTGCGAAAGATGTGCTGGATCATTTTCAAAGAGGTTCAACAGTGCTTGAGCAGAAATCCAAGCTATTGTTGGTGAAACTTGGGTTTTTACCTCCATGGCATTTTATACAGAGTGTGTGAAGAGTCCCCTGATTGTGTTGTGAGAAGTACAGCGCTGTGTCGGACACCGTACACAGTTTGGAGCAGATTGTATTTATGTCTGTCTGTAACAGTTTGACAATTTCATTTCCTGCCCTGTACTCAAAAAAAAGGCTTTTAAAATAAAACCTGCATCAAGAAGGCAGAATGACTCCAATGCAGGAGAATAAATGTTTCCTGTATCCAGACTCTGAAGGATCTAAACTGCCAAGATAAGTCTCAGAAATAACCTAAAATAGATAATTTTGAATTCATGTGGCAGAAGTGTGTGGAGTGGTATATAGAACTTATTAATTTTTGCTTCTTGCTTTCCTCCTCTCCCACTCACAAGATGGCACTTCTGTATCTTAACCACTCATTTACACCTGTAGTAAACTGGGAGAGAACATTTGTATCCCTCAGATCTTCTCTATCACCCCGCAAGGAAAGAAAATGCAAAGCCCACTTAAGAAAAATCTGTATCAAAGGATGAATCCCCATCACTACAAAGCAATCTCTAGCAAGCAAAGTGTTTTCTTTTGCTCCTTTTCTCAGCCCTGTTCTTCCCCATTCCCCAAAGAAAAATCTAATACCCACCCATTAAATATAAATATCAGTGGTTAAAAGAAATGAAATGAAACAAATCTGATGTGGCAAGAGGTTTCTGATCTGTGGGAGATGAGCGTTTCATTCTTATACGTGGTATAAGAATGGAATAATGAGGCCTTTGAAGCGAAGACTTGTTAGAGATTGGGTTTGAAGTATTCACAGGAAGAAATGTCTTTCTGCCCGGTGTCTGGGCTTTGTGCAGGCAGCGTGGGTGCCAGGAGAGCACGGGGTACAGGAATGACAGCGACGGGCACTGGGAGTGAAGAGGCTGCTCCCCCTTGTCGATGAGACAAGTGTCTGAGCCGCAGGAAGAAACATCTTCTGTCGGGTTGCATATTGCCTCCCTTTACTAAATCTCTTGTCATCACAGCTTGAGATGAACAGAAGCGTGGAACACATAAGGGATTTATAGACCTGATCTTCACTGGCAAGCTCTAAGTTTTATGGTTTTGCTAGGAAAAACACAGATTCCAGGCGTTTGCTAGTTGTGAATGAAGATAAATTTCAGTTCAGACTTTTTGCACATCTCCTGATTTAGTATGTGGTCCTGAACTGCTAAGAGTTGGGTGCAGGAAGAGGCAGGGATATCTGATGCAGGGAAAAAGCAATTTTTATAAAAGGTTTTAGCACCCCTGTTCCCTTGGGGGAAAAAGGGTTTGTTTTTATTCCCCATTTGACTGCATAGTTCACCTTGATCAGCTTTCTAATGTGACACTGCCTTCCAGTAGTAAAAATTTTTGCTTTTCATTTAGTATACCTAATTCTCACACATCCATGGAAGATGCATGCCAAGTTTCATCCTTGTCTCAACATGTGAATATCATTCTACTTTCTAGTATTTTTACCAGCTGTTGATTAATCCAGCTTTTTATCTCGTTCCTCTTGCTGAAAGCTTGATCTGTGAAAAATGAAAATACTCCTTTCAATTTTGGGAAAAGCAGTTTGGATTTTTATTTTTTCTTTTTTTAATGTATTGCTGAAATCCCAGCAGAACCAGTGGGACTCGTGTGTTCGTTCCCCAGAATACCATATGATAACCCTCTACCAGCAAGTGTAAAATCCTGCATAACTTGTCCTTTGCTGGTGTCTGAAATGCTCCCTGCACAGTCAGCCCTTGCTCGCTGTGCACTGACTGCAATCACAGCTTTCCATTAACACTCCGTTACATCAGACAAGACTGGGGCTGCGTAACCTGTGCTCTGTCCCTATTGTGTTTCTAAGATTTCCCTAAAATCACAGCTCCCTGTTATTTTACGCTTCGGTGGCATCGCAGCAGCTCCCGAGGAGGCGAGCAAAGCTCGGCTTCCAGCAGGCTCTGGTGCCTGCTAGTAGCAGATTCCCAGTCACGAGCTAATTACAGCTGAGAAAATGAGAGAGAGGGAGGAAATAAGAGACACTTTATCTAAAGCATTCTTCCCAGCTTGTGATTTTGAAGCTGGAATGGAAAGGGCCTGGGAAGGGATTATTAACGTACATAAATGGCACCTGAAGAATGCGGTGTTAAATTACTGCAAAGCTGTTGTGGTTTCAAGAAGGAAGCCACGATCTGCACATCTGCCATTTTTTGGAAACACTTTCCACTTGTGACTTTCCCATGTGATGGTCACTCGAGCAGCTGCTGCCAGGTGCCTGCCCTGCCTTCCCCTCCTCTTCCTCTCCTCCCTCCTGCAGCCATCCCCGCTGGGAGCTGCAGCCAGGCCTTCCAGGGAAATGGCTGCTTCTCTTGCATCTATGGCTCCGTGTGTTCCAGCCTGAGCTCTCCACCGCCTTCAGATGTCCTTGTTCACAGGAAAATGCTCAGTGGAAGACACTAAGCAAGCTAGAAAGAAGGCTGTAGTGCTTTAGGAGATGCATTTCTACTAATCATCCTTTGTCTGAACCAAACCAGTACCATGACACATCTCTGGATGAGGTAATCCCTGGTTCTGCCCGTATTATTGTAGAGTCCTACTGTACTTTGTTACCTTTAAAATAAAAGCCAACAGTGCAGGTTGTCAGCATTAAGCAACTTTGGAGGTGCAAAACTCTGCCATTGCAGATGTGAATTCAGGAAAATATTATCTGAGTGCACACAGTCTTGAGACCTTTTTGTTTGGTTTCTTTAGAGAAAAGAGAGTAATTTCAGTTTTGTATTGGCCAGGAAGATGTGCTTCTGATCTCTAAATTGTTCCCAGTTCCTACTAATAGCAGCTTTGGGGTTATCTGGGAATAGCTTTCTGATAGAAGGCTGAAACCCTTTCTTCAGGCTAAGGATGGTATCCTGTTGCCTTCTCTTTTCTTTTGAGATTAGTGTGGTGGTTAAATTTTGTTCCCCTGGAGGCTCACCTAAGTGTCTTAGCCAAATGCCAGACCAGAGCTGCTCAGCTTGCTGACCGAGGTAGTATCTGAGAAGCTTGCTTTGGAAAAAAATAACTAAATTACTCTTTTCAGGATTGTTGCTTAAGACCTTTGTTATCAGCTCATTTCCAAAAGAGCTTTTCTGAGAGACAGAGGTTTCAGGCTTTCCTGGGGAAGAGGGGCTCGTTCATTCAGCCTTGCCTGTGGCAGAACGTTTTGGAGTGAGTTGTTGAAGTCAGAGCTGTGGTCTGGGGTGTAGAGATGTGGAGGGCTCACAGGCAGTCTACTTACAAACAAGGGAAAGAAATTTAGGCTTTTTTTTTTTCATATTGGAGCAAGTAGCACATGAAATCAGATTTTTATCTGGGGAATTTCTTCCAGTCACATACCAGGAGCAGCAGCAAGCACGACCTCGGGGCCCAGCCTTTGATACTGCTGCTTGGAAAATGAAGCTGCAGAATGAAACTGGAGCCAGAGTTTCATTGGGTTATCTCAGCCCACATTGCTTTGGTGAGAAATCTTATTGCTTGCTGCAGAGCAAAGGGAAAGGGTAGTCTTGTGATTAAAAAATAAAAATCGCAGGAACTCAGACTGAGTCAGGAATCCAGACTTCTTGATTCTGACTCCAGTGCTGAAAAATCTTAGCTTTAGATTCAATTGTGTAACAGCTTTTGTATGGTGGCCCCTTACTCTCTTTTGAGAGCGATGTCATTTGAACTTTTTAAGCAAACCTACATTTTAAAACACTTTTTATTTCCAGCTGTAGTGTGTAAGCATTCAACACATACAAAAATTGTCACTGCTTCTCTGGTCCAATGGGATTTTCTTATTTTTTCTATATTAGCTTTGCAGGTGTAGATTGTTACCTGTTAATTTGCTTTTAAACACATTTTGTGTACATCCCAGGGCTCCACCAGTCACATAGTAAAAGGTGGTGCTTTTGGCTGCTGGTGAGAATGAATATGGTGAGGTTTTTTCCCCTTTTTTTTGCTATTCCAAACTACCAAGCAACAGACCATGTCATGAACTTTACCTTAACTCCATCAACTGCTGTGTGTACCAATGTTTTAAGATGCAAATTGTTGTCTGAGTAAAGCATATTATTTCAGGTAGGATTTAAGTACCAAATAAGAACAAGAAAGATTCAGAAAATAGACGCAAGCTGATTGGCAGAGAACAAAATGGGCCTAAGGCTCATGTGTTTGTCCATTGTATTTTTTTCTGTACAATGATATATCTTTGTAGTTGTAAAACAAATTTTTTGCAAATAACACCAAGTCAGAACTTCCAGACCTTCCCGAGTTTAAAACTTATTATTAAGATGTGTGGGATTTGTTCTTTCAGACTGTCAGTAAGAATCTAGATGGAGCAAAAGAAGATGAAATAGGTGTTTCGAGTCTGAAATAGCGATGAATAAACAGGGTTCGGAAGGTGGTGTGTCAGATCTGAGCAGGAGCTGCTCGTGGGTCTCTGAGATCCAGTGTCAGGATGTTCTGTGTATGTACTTGCATGTCCTGATGACACTGTGTACACAACACGATCTGCTGGGTAAGAATAGTCTGCAGTTGTTGAAACTTCACTCGCAGGCAACATGTGGTGCCGTGTGTCTTATCTACAAGAATTTCTAGAGTGCCAGTTGCCTCTTAATACTTAGATACTCCTTTACAGTTTTATATCTAGATAAAGAGGGTGTTAGGGAGTTAAAATGAAACTGGTTTCTCTTCCTACTGATCTCTTTTAATGCGACACAGTAGGTGAATATAGTGATTCCTTCAGAGATGGATTTTCATGCTTTAGCTGCTTGGGCTCGGAAGGGTGGTGTGTATTTATTGGAGTGTGTGCTCCTCTGAGCTTGAATAATTTAGACCTTTTGCAGGTTCAGGTCCATACGTGCTAGTGTTACGTGAGACTCTGAAACTCTCCACGTTGGACTTTGCAGTTCTACAGCAGTAGGTTGGGGTATTTGTGACCGTGGTTGCTTTCCTCTTAATCACACACAAGCTGGTTAATGTGCTGCTTGCCTTCTGCTGCCATCAAACATCCAACCCTTTTGCTCTCTGGTTCTTATAATAGAAAGAAGACTTGAAGCCTATATTGTTTTTTTTTTAAAATCATGCTCTTATGAGGTGTTCGAGGGTTGCTGGTTTTTAGGGCTGTGATCCCCTGGATTGGTTTGGGCTTGCACTTGAGTGTTGAAATAACTGAAATGAGTTATTTCTGTAATAGTAAAGCTTTCCTTTGTGTTGTGTCGTCCTGAGGAGAAGCAGAGCCAGAGAGCAGTAGTGATGGGAGTCGAGTGCTGAGGAAGGAGGAGCATGAACTGCCAGTTTGCTTGGTGCCTAACCATGCCCAGTAGAGGAGAGCCCGATTTCCACTGTGCCTTTGGCTTGTTTAAGCCCAGAGTGACCTCAGGGAGTCCACACAATCTTAAAAATGTTTATTAAAGGCCTGTTGAATGGACTCCTTGCTGCTTGGCTTTCCACAACAGTGCTACTAATCCTCCTGGCCAGTTCTTGCAGCTTCTATTGTGAGTTTGTTGAGAGCATTTCCTTACTTTCTGGCTCCCAGGGTCAAGTCACTCCATGAGAAAACTCATTTTCATTTGAAAACAACCATGTGTCTTTCTGATTGATAAGAAAAACTTGAAAATGCCATCCAGGTTTTACCCAAATCACTCAGAAATCAGGAAGAAGATAGAAATGTATTTTTAAAAAAATGTGTTCTTCTCTTTGGGGGGGTCTTTTTTCATCTGTTCTGACTAAAGAACTTTGGGTATTAAACTTCTAATACTGCTGTCCATAGCACCATACTTTTGAGTATCAACAGAGCAGATTCTTGCCTGGAAACACCTTTGGTGAGTCCCTGTCCTGGTGGCAGGTTGTCTCTGCCAAGCAGGGCTGGGCTGACTGTGCTGGTAAGGCACAGCTGACGAAATGGCTCCAACTGAGGACCACAGCATTATTCCTGCCTTTTCTGTTTGACTTTGCATAAACACAAGGACATCCCGTATCCTGTTTGCTCTGGTTTTCCCATCTGTTTGGGAATAACAGAGATCAGCGGTTTTCTCTTTAAGTTCCAAAGATGAGAGCTGCTACAGTGACTAACTGTTGTCTGAGCAAAAGCTGACATGGGCACTGATGGGACCGGTGGCTTTATTCCAGTGACCTTTTATGTGGACTAGAAAAAGCAGAGATGGTGGGAATTCAGCCCAAAGCGTGAGCTCTAAGTGGATTTCTTCAGCAGTGCAGGCTGATGGGGGTTTTCCTGAAGTGGAACGCTTGGCAGCTGTGGTTTTGTAGTATGTTCCCTCCTGTTCCTCTTTCTCTCAAGGAGAATGGACGGCATGTGACAGGAGATGGTGGTGGATCTTCCTGCTAAGGTGATCCCTTATTTTGTAGGGTTCATAATCATCAAAAACTGTGACTCTCTACCTCTGGCAGTTGTTTTTATCAGTCAAATCTCCTCCTGTTCCCCTCTGCAAACACACTCTTATGTCTTGCAGTGAGCACAAAGATTCCTCGGAAAAGAAACACAAAGACAAGGAGAAAACCAAACACAAAGATGGCAGCTCAGAGAAACACAAAGACAAACACAAAGATAAAGACAAGGAGAAGAGAAAGGAAGAGAAGGTAGGTGTCTCCTGTGGGAGAGACAAGAGGATGGTTGTGGTTTATACGGTTGAGTGATGCAAACTCAGTGGGTTAGATGTACCTTATACTTCCAAGTTTTTATCAACCTGGAGAGAACTATCCCCACACTGCCCACGCTGACCCAGAGACTTCTTTTGTGGAGTGCTAGATATGTACTTGTAAGGGCTTTAACTGCAGATGCTGTGAACAGAAACAGTTCCACAGTGGAGCTGTGTCCACTGGATCCATATTTTTTTCCTCTGTTGCCTTTTCCTTTGCCAAGCTTAGATCCAGAGACAAGGGAGAAAAATTTGTTAGATTACGTTTGTTCCATGCAAGGATAAACAGACAAGTTGGACAAACTGTATACTTAACTCCAATATACAGAAGCAATTGGAGGGCCAAAAAATACTGAAGATACTTACAGAAAATCTTGCCTCTTTGGTGGGTCACATAGGTTACTGAGAGCTACAGAAGATGGAAATACAGAGTATCCTGCCTATGTTGCATGTTGGAAAAACATAAAGTGCTCTGGCTGGTGCTAATCAGCTGCTACTTTTTTATGTTTTTCAGATGAAATCATCTTCTGGTGATATAAAAATAAAGAAGGAAAAGGAAAATGGTTTCTCCAGGTAAGAAATCAGATCGATGATCTGGAAAAAGTAGCAGTTTAACTTCTTAGCTGCGCAGTGTTTGATTCCTCTCACTTAATCTAGGGAAAAAATTGGAATGCTTTTGACCCCTTCTAGCAATAGTCTTGTCAATTACAGGAACTGGTAATTGATCTGCTTATCTAGTAACTGGGAATGGGAGCTGTGGAATACCCGGAATCTGCATGCTGGGTTTGTCCAAGTAGTTAGATTCTGCTGAGCACAGATTGAACTATGGAAGCATTGGTAGCTGGAGTTGAAAGAACCTCTGTTCTAAAATTGTAACTTGAACCCTGCAGGCAGCCTTATGGAGATAGGGCCTTGTAAAGACAGTCCAGATTATCTCTGAGTAGCTCTTCTGTAAGTGACTGCAGCCTAAAGCCTTTGCAGAGGGGTGATGAGTAAGGAGGATGCTTGTGTAAAAGCAGAGGTACCTTCAGAAGATGCCTAGGTGTCCTGTTCTGCTAAATTCCTGCTAACAGTAGAGGCTCCTGGACTTGGGTGTTACATCACTCATTGTGAAGTACTGTTACTAAAAACCTGAAGTGAGCAATTGATAAGAGTACTTTTTCTTAATACTTAACCAATTGAGATCTCCTGTCGCTTGTTTGAATCCAACCATTGATTATTCTGAAGGTGGTAAATCCAGTCCATGGACTTATTAGGGGATCTGTGGTGTGGTGGATGCTTGTGTCCATATCTGTTAGTCAAAAAAAGCTTTCAGTCACGTGCACAGTTTTATGAATCCACTTAAAAAAAATAAATCCTTCCATCTTACTGTGTTCTGTGGACTAGAGAGATTGGAGAAGACACTTCTCTAGTCCATGCCTGCCAGTTATTCTTTGCATATTTTGAATGTGCCCTCTTGACATGAGTTCCTCCATCTGTTTCATTTTCTTATGCCTATTTGCAAATGTAAACTAAGTAGTTATGCTTGGCACAGGGAAGAGGCGCCCTCTCCAGGCCCTTTTGGGGATACTCTGGAAATACAAAGCAATGGCGTTTAGGTGTTTAATGGTGTAGGTGACAGTTAATAATAACTTTTTCTAGCCTTTGCCATTCAGCAGAATTCCATGCATGTGCTTATCTCACCAGGGACATTGAGGGTTCTCATATCAAGGTAATCAAGTCGTCTTTAGGTCCAAGAGCAATTTTTTGTGTTTTTAAGGGGAAGCTGAAGGAGCCATCACAATTGTGCCTTCTTTAGGGCCAAAAATTGGCTAAGAGTAAAGTAATTACTTTCTTTTTATTGTTGCTGGAATGTTCTTTTACAGATTCACCAGAGAAAAATGTCCACACTCACATGGTTTTGATTTTCTTCCTTAAGACTTGGTAGGATGAGCAATGTTACAGTTTTGGGAACAATGCAAGTCAAGGTTCAACTTGGTCATACAGCTCCTTTCTTTCAATATAATCACACTTTATTTCCCGCTATTATAAAATGTTGCAAAATATTTCAGTGTTAAACTAGACTAGATAAAATTCCTAGCAGCTTAACGGACAGTAGTTCTCGATTTCTGCCTGGAAGGCAGAATAAATTAAATGGGACAAGTACTTCTTTTTCCATAGATGTTTTGCAACTGTCTACGTGCTGCAGACTTGTGTCTTAGTTAATCCCAGGCGATGCCACAGAAATGGCTTCTTCCAGCAGCACGTATCTTTTTCCCCTGAGCTGCATCTGCCAGCACTGCAGTGGCTTTAGAGCTGTGAAAGAGCAAACTGCCTTGTTCTGCTTCATGGACACATCACCAGCTAAAATAAGACTCCAGAATGTCTCTTGCTGACTCTGATCTACCAAGCAAAACGCTTGGGTTTTTTTCTCCCTCTCCATCCAATTGCAAAATCTGCGTGTTGACTTGGAAACTAAGTCAATTTGGTATAGAAATTGCTGATTGAATATGAATAGGAAAGCCCAAGATGGCACCCCCACTTTTCTACCTGAGTGGAGCAGCACTAAGTGCTTCAAAATGTAATTTTGGACTCTTTGAGACATCTTTGTCCTTATGAAGATAAGTGAAATGCTTCTGTGAAATCTAGCAGTAAGGAGTTTGTTTAAAGGGATAGTCTCTCTTACACTTATATTCTTTTTTTTTTTTTTTTTTTTCCTCATTATGGGTGTCTTGGGACATTATGGCTGAAACCATCGAGCCTAATTTAATATTTGCGGTCTGGAGAAAGGGACAGGATAATTTGCTTCCCGCAGTTTGGGTGGGGAAAAGAGACCGATCAGTTTAATCTTGCCAAATCTTTGTTTCCTTTTCAGGTTTTCACATGCCTCACTATTTAGTTGGCAAAAGATTCAGGGGAATAGCTTTCAAATCTTTGCTTAGTTGATAGTTTTCTCTCTTATCCGGCTCAATAAGGATATTGAGTTAAAACTAAATAATACCTTCTATTTGACTGCCCACGTGCATGTATTTCAAGTTTTGTTTTAAGAATGTTTGAAAGTGCTGGAAGCTACAGTCTTTACTTAAAACTTTAGAAAGACACAGTGAAATCTAAACAGTAGAAATTGATCTTGATGTTGCTTGAGAAATGGCAAATGCATAGACACTGAAAGATACTTGTCATGTGGATACTCAGAGAATGACACATCTCAAGTCTTTATGGTCTCAGGTTGTCAACATATTCCAGGACTGGAGGACTTACCAACTTTGTAGAGGATCATTTCTTAAAACTGAGTTGTTTCTGGTTTCCAAGAAACTTCATTTTTGAAGTTAGAACCACCTTTCTTTGCTTTTTTTTTTTTTTTTTTTGTAGTCCTCCACGTATTAAAGATGAACCAGATGATGATGGGTTTTATGCGTCTCCTAAAGAGGACTCCAAACCGCTGAAGAGACCTCGAGAGGATGATGAGTAAGTGGCGTGGGTGCTATTGACTTGGACCTTTGCCTTTAGCTTAAAAAAAAATAACATTCAGGGAGCAGGTGGGATTTCAGGTCATCAGCATGAACTTGTTCAGACAGATGACTGCAGGTCTGAGACCAGACTCCTTATGCTGTTAGAAGCTCTCTGTGAAATGTTGCAGTGCTAGTAAATAAAACTGGAAATAAAAATCAGAAGGTAGGTAAAGACACGGATGAAGATTGCAAAACATCAGTCTGAGGAAGTGAGGTGTTAATGCTGGCTGAGTGGCTGTGGTGGTTTCTGTTGGGCGAGGAAATGACTGCACAGGAGGAAGAAAATGCATTGTCAGCCTGTTTGGGAGTGTGGGGGAGGTTTGCCTGCACTTCTTGGCATGATTCACCTTAGATTCTAAATACACGGTGGGTTATGCTGGGGAGTTTTATCTCTAAATATTAGAAAACCACACGTGGTGTTTGCCTGATATAGTAACCTACCCAGGAAAATAAAAGCCAATTACATCACACTGTGGTCGGTCACCATCTACGTGCATCTAGCTCTTTAGACAGGGTGACATCCTTAGCAGTCTGGAGTTAAAGGGTTGGAAGAGTTTAACCTTTATGGTGTTCTGTCCCTATTTCTGTGGTTGTCCCTAGTTCTGTGGTATTTCTCAGTTTCCAAGAGAGATGGGTGTGACATCTTCTCTTTTGTGTAATCATCTGCTGCCTTCTGTGAAGTTCTTATGACCTCCCGTCTCATGGCTGCAATGGAAAGATTAAAAATTTGCCAGGAGTCAATTTTGCTATTGTTTGAACTAGTGGGGGATGCAGAAAGTGAGCATTGTGGGCAGATCCCAGACTGATGACAGGAAAGGGACTTGGAGGTAGAAATGCCACAAAGCTTTTGCCCAATTATCCCATCCCCTGTAATCACTGGGTGGCTCCTAAACCTTTTGAATCGATCCTTCATCATGGAAGATTTTTGCTTCAATGGTCTGAAACTTGTAGGGGCTGTTTTGCTGGTCTGGGATTATTCAGTCTTCAGACATTGGGGCATAAAATGGTATTCTTTAGAAATTAAATATGCCAGAAATATTGTGAATTAATGCACACAAACTTCGTGTGTGTAGGACTTCTCTATATTTTTTGTGCTGAAAGCTTGATTATTTCCATGAGCTGGTCTTTCTGTTCTTACAGTGCTGACTATAAACCCAAGAAAATCAAAACAGAAGACATTAAGAAAGCAAAGAAAAGGAAACAAGAGGAAGAAGAGGTAATGTGAAAGATTAATTTATTTCTATGTTCTAGAAGAGCCAGGCTGGCAATTTGGTGTTGAATTATATAGAGCAGGAGGAATCTGACTCAAGTGTAAGGAGACAGGGGCCAGTCTGGGACAGAGCTGTTAGTGATAGAACCCCAACTCCGGTGCAAGTTAACTTACCCGAGCCATAAAAAGTCAGGAAAACTTTCTCTCTGACTGCTAAAAAAATGGATGGAGAAGGTGCCTCCAGGATGTAAATTTACACCTTACAGCCATTTTGCTGTCCTCCTGGTAGCTTGCAGAGGATAGAGCAGCATTACTAATGACATCTGGTAATTGAAGAGATGATGTAGCCCAGTTCAGAAGCAGGAGAGATGAATTCAAGATCACCTGCTAGAAAGACACTTAAGGCTTTTAGATGTAACCTAAGGTGCAAATTTCTTGTGAAGGGATTTGGTGAAGAGACGTCAGCCATGATTGGAGACTAATGAATTAAGCTTCACATCTAGGAGAGATACCCTTGTGAGGCATTTGCTGCAAGCACCTCCTGCCAACAGGGTTCATTCTTTAATTCATTGAAAGTGTCTCTATATGTCCCAGCAGCCACCTCACAGCGTTTTAAGTGTGCTCTGTAGCATTTCCCAAGCTAGATAGGCTAGTGCAGGCTAGGCTGGGCCACTATAACTAAGTGGCCCAGACTTGCTGCTTATCAGGTGAGACAGAATAACTGGCTGTGTGGGCATTTGGCATGTCCCAAGTGTGAAGTAAAAGAATTTGGCTTAAAACGTAAGCAGCACCATCGACAGATTTGGACTTAATAGGATGATCTAAGAGTGCACTTATTTAGAGAGGCCACAGGAATTCAGATGTTTGTGCTCAAACTTAGATACTCCAAGAGAGACAGTCTTTTAGTTTCATGTCTCTTCAGGCAGGGTGGAAGTACAGTAGCTTTTTCTAACAGCTTCCTACTTGTTGCAGGACAGCAAAGCAAAGAAAGCTAAGAGCAAAGACAAGAAAGTCCCTGAAGCGGACAAGAGAAAGAAACCGAAAAAAGAAGAGGAGCAAAAATGGAAATGGTAACTACATATCAATGGTGTAAGCTGCCCTCTGCACCTGGGTTTCCCTCTTACCTCCCGTGCTGACTCAATAAGCACATCTGGCTTGCTTTCATTGATTCAGGAGGATTTGTTCTGAATAATAGGCTTATGCTCTGGTAAGCTCTAAATAAATATCTCATTCACTATGTTTATCCTCTCAAGGAGAAAGGAAATACCTTTTTTTGTATACCTAAGACAAGAAATAAGTTTTCTGTGGTTTCTCTCTTTGGGTTTTCTGGTTTAGTTTTTGTTTGTTTGTTTGTTGTTTTGGTTTTGGTTGGTTTTGCTTTGGTTTTCTTCTATCTGTAGAATGTAGAGGCTACCCATAATGATCAGATACTGGTGTTCCTGTGCCCAGAACCATCTCCTTGCTGACATTTCTGAGCCATGTGAAAACTTGTAGGCTTGGCTTATCTGCAGGAATATATAAATATAAGCAGATTTATTAACTGGTATTCTAGTAGATCTTACCTATGTTATATAGAGGGTGTCTACCTTTTTATTCTAGCTGGATGACAATTGTGTGCCTCTCAAAACTGTTACTGCCTCTGGCACAAAATTGAAAGTTGGTCAAGTGCTTGAACTTGGCAAACAAGTTTTGAAATTAAGTTTTGATTGGAAAGCACTTTCTGTCTTGTCCAGGATCCTAAAGTAACGTCACTGAGCAACTGAAGTTGTGCTTTCACTCACTTTTCAATTTTTTTAGATCTTTTTTTAAATAAATCTGAATTTTGTGGTTCATTTGGAAGATAGGCCTGTCCTGCCTGTAATGTTCTTCATAAGAAATATGCTGTGTTTTTTTTTTTTAACTCTCCACAGTAATTTAAGCTATTGCTATTGTTGGATTTGAGGAACAATTGCTTGTGTGTTTTGAAGTTTGGGCCTTAGTACTTCCCTTGGTTTAATGTGTATGTGGTTTTCAAAAGCGTATGTGTTTCCTGCACTGCTGTAATCTTCTGTATTTTTATGACCTTTTGGGGATGATGTTTCCGTGAGCATTTTTTTTTTTCTCAGATCATTTGGCTATTTTTAATACATCTGTAGCATTGGGGAAAGCCTCTGCAATATTCCTCAGTCCTTTCAGGTTTTGTTTTTTACCCCTTTATTGTCACTCTTACTGATTCACCTTTAAAAAGAAAAATTCTTCGGTAGTGTTTATAGTCTCTGCATATTTCTCTTTGATTGTCACAGCTCCCTCAGAACATCAGCACTTGCATATTTTTTCATACAAGTATAGTCTCTTAGAAATTTGGTTTTCGGGTCCCTCCACAACTGACTTTTCTCTTGCCCTTTGACAGCATGTCTTTTAATGTGCTTTGACATGAAACTGCAGGGACATGAAGCAATAGGAAGCCTCAGAAGGTCTCTAAGCCTTAAGGATCTGTTGCCTTTTTGGCTTTTTCTCAGCTGCCCTTGCTGGTTCTGTCCAACTTCATATTCTGTTATCGCAGCTCCCTTTTACAGAGCCCTTTACTGGAAAGCTGTTCCGTTCCCCTCTCCTGCCTTGGCAGCACAGCCCCAGGTAGCTGTGTTAAACTCTGTGGTTTGTGCTTACTGCTGAGGAAAACTGCCTCTGAAAGCATGTTTTGCAAAATTTGGCAGGAGGTAACTGCATCCTTCTGCTGATGTTCCTCTCGTCCATCTGCAGCTTTGTATAGCGTGTCTTGGCTGGACAGGGTTTCATCTGCACTTCAGTTGTGTCTCTTAAGGGCATTTTGTGTTCCATCTGAATCAATTTTCTGAACGCCTGATACCTTTTTTTTGGCTGCTTCCTCAAGTGCTCGCTGCCTTGAGCGTTTTCATCCTCACTTATGTGAATATTTGATGCTAGACATTCCCAAGGCATTGGCCTTGTTCATCACCATGTGGAGCTCTTTTAGAGGTCATTTTCACACCCTGTCAGAGTGTGAAGAGTCTGTGATCCAGAAGTATACCTTAGGAGCACTTCTCCCACCTTGTGTTACAGCAAGTTCATTTCCTTGAAATAATATCCCTGAGATATGCTCTGTTTTTTTCCCAAAGAATCTTTTCTATATTCATTCCATTGAAAACCCCTCCTGGGGTCTGCCTTCCTGAGCCACCCTGGCTGCCTTAGACAGGCTTGATTTAATCAAGGAAACTGTATGACTGATTAGCCCAATTTCTGCTGAAATCAGACAGGCAGCTTTCCTACTAGGCAGCATTTTCCTTGCTCCCACAAAACCTAAGGCAAGAACATTGCCTTAGGACCTTTTACCTGCGTCCTTTACAGAAGAACAGGAACAGGTAGAGGAACAGAATTTCACATCGAGTAAATACCAGAGTGATAAATCTTAAAAAAACCTCAGCTAAAAAGCAAGAATGACAAACCTGTCAAACCCCTCATTTTTTTCTTACTGGAATAAAAATACTCATTGTAAGAGAAGATAACCTTTTTTCTGGATGGGAGAAGAGGTGAATGGTTTAGATTTATTTTTCTGGAAGGAGCTTCTGGGTGGAAGAACCTAGGCCTGTGTTTGACAAAATATTTAGATTTCTAGCTTCTAATTAATTTAAAAAAAACAATCGTTAGGAATGTAAATATTTGGGATGTAGACTTCAAATATCAATATTAGTTTCTTATATCAACATAGTTTACTCAAGCCTTTTTCCCAGCCAGGGACTGAAATCTAGCTGGTTTTCTACTGGTGGCTGGGATTGTGTGCTTTGCTGTTAAAGGTGTCGCTGAGCTTCTCGTGAGAAAAAGTCGTGTCTAGTGGTGCCTTTGTGCAATAGTATGGGATTGTCCCATACTGTTGTTGTTCCTAAAAGATTGATGCACAGACACCAGTGAAGCATTTTGAGTGTCTTCTAGCTCTTTTTCCCTCTTTGTAGCGCTTACCCTCTGTACAGGGAGGCTGGTGTCTCGGTGGGG